>JABUQX010028688.1:45000-87500 GCA_015478945.1 Trachelipus rathkii | reverse complement strand
AACCAACTTATAATATAATATAATAATAATATATATAATAATAATAATAATATATATATATATACTAGCAATAATATATATAATATATATATATATATGTATATATATATATATAATATAACTAATATATATATATATATATAATATGTAATAATAATAATATACGCACGCGTAATCTATAAAGGCGATACAGATATTGTTAAATCATAGTAAAACTACAATTATATATCCACGAATATATATATATATATATATATATATATATATATATATATATATATATATATATATATATATATATATATATATATATATATATATATATATATATATATATATATATATATATATATATATATACGCATATATATATAAACCATGCAATTGCTCGCAATATCAATGTAATCACCTGATTATGTGTCCACGGATAGCAATAATATATAATAATAATAATATATATAATAATAATAATATATATATATATATATAATAATATATATATAATAATAATAATATATATATATAATATATATATATATATATATATATATATATATATATACACTCGAATAATATATAAATTAAAAAAAATTATTAATACAAAAACATATACAGCATTGATTCTGATAAGTAAACTTTACATTTACCACAAAATATTTGCAAGATTAAACTTTTTAGAAACGTCTGTTTATATGTGTGCTCTAAAACAGCTGATTGATTTCTACGCGTTCATAAGTGAGTGTCCCATTGAAGATGGAAATTCAATTATGAAATACTTTATATTTACAAAAAAAATATTAAACAAGAGATATTTGTACCACAAAATATATTTAAAATTCTTTATATTTAATAATAAATAATATTATTAAAATAATTTGCAATAAAATAGTTTCAATTATCAACACATTAGCTTATATCTCAGCATCTAATGCGTGTGAACGAGATGCTGTCTGCTGTGCATCCGAAACCGTACATAAATACACATGGGAATTTCCGACACACAAAATTTAAAATAATATTTATCACAAAATAAATATTTTCTAGGTTAGGTGACCACAATATAAAATAAAAAAAAAAAAATAAATAATCAAAACGACTTATGTAACTGCAATATAAATTTAAAACAAATATTTACACAAACACTTGGTAGCAACAACCTTATTTAAATAATATAACATTACTGGATATATACACAATGCACAAGCGAATTATGCAATATCAGAATGAACAGCCACAAGTTTTAGACCAAGAGCATCAAGTGAGAGTAAGAGTCAAAATAATGGTGCAGCTTAGTTTTTATATAAAAGCTGGTTATCTTATATACATTCTTTATCCTATAGCAAGATATGACAATTATGAAGGTGAAAGATATATACAGGTTTCATCTGACATTAGAAGGAAAGTAGATAGCTATTCACAAGAGGATAGGCGGGGTTAACAGCCCTGGTGAATTACAAGAACTTACATTAAAAAAAACAAACTCAACGAAATTAGAAGGGAAAGATGAAGAATCGTTGAGAAAATGAACTTCACACCTCGAAAATAAATTCGCTATTTATTATTTAAATATATATATATATATATATATATATATATATATATATATATATATATATATATATATATATATATATATATATATATATATATATATATATTCTTTATATCTTCATATATATATATATATATATATATATATATATATATATATATATATATATATATATATATATATATATATATATATATATATAAATATATTCTTACTACCTACGTCCTTTCAAGGAAGGAACATAAAATAATAATAATAATAATAATAATAATAATAATAATAATAATAATAATAATAATAATAATAATAATAATAATAATAATAATAATAATAATAATAATAATAATAATAATAATAATAATAATAATAATATTAATAATAATAATAATATTAATAATAATAATAATAATAATAATAATAATAATAATAATAATAATAATAATAATAATAATAATAATAATAATAATAATAATGTAAATAATAATAATAATAATAATAATAATAATAATATGTAAATAATAATAACAATAATAGTGAAAAAGATAAACGAATGAAATAAATAACAAAATTAAGATGCAATTTATCTTACAAAATTGGTTCTTACTCCCTTTCAATAATTTCCATACCTATAATATAAAGAAAAATATATTATATATATATATATATATATATATATATATATATATATATATATATATATAATAATAATATATATATATATATATATTATATATATATATATAATATATATATATATATATATATATATATATATATATAATATATATAAAATATAATATACATCTATACAGAATATAGGATATATATAATAATAATAATAATAATATATATATATATATATATATATATATATATATATATATATATATCGGGTGTGTTTGAATGGGCTGCGCGATTTACATGCTAATGGAAGGGAGGATTGTTATTATCTACAGGGGAAAATGACTTCTTGAAAACAAAGTTATACCTTATCATGTATACCTTGTTACATCTTAGGCCACACAAACACAAGCAAATTACTCGTAATTTTGCTTTATTTACATGCTAGTAGAACATTTGGTTTCATCCTGTATGGTTCCATCTTCGGCTGTAGCTCCTTCAGGTGATTCCAAAGTTCCATTCATTTTACGAATAACAAACGAAATCCTACGTTTGATCGTGGATTCGAAAGAATCTTTCACTTTTATTTTCCATTGTATATCCCATTACGTGATCATTTATCCGAGCCGGGTCTGAGAGTAATCTTCTCTATCATCAATAAAATAGTCCGCCTCGTTGATCACATCTTCTATCTCAACCATGATTTTCACAAACGGAATCTCATCTTCATCCATTACAATGGACTTTTCTCTTCCGCCTCTTCTTTTCAACATCCATCTGTTACTCTTCTCTTTATCTCCCTTTTCATTGATCTTCCAATCCTCTTTGTCCACATTCTCAACTTCTATTGTTCCCTTTACGGACAATATCGTCTCTACTAAATCACCCATGATGCACATGCCTCCTGCATCATGCTTCATACTTGTAAATTTCCTTCTACGTCGATTCTTCTTTCTCATCTCACCTCTGTACGTTTTACTCTTCGTACAAGTCATTTCCTTTTGTTCAAGCTTTGTGCTCCTTTCATAGAATGACTCCTTTCTTCTTCCATTTATCTTCCACCTTCGTACTACAATTTCACTTTTCTTGAAGTTTTCAACACTTCCACCTTTTCTTTTTACATAATATATAATTTGTTCTGCAATGGAATATTTTATAACGTATTAGTTACCACTGTTTACTCTCACTTCATTCACGGTCCTCAAGTATTTTCCCACATTCTTCCTGCATACTGTCTCCTTCTGTTCATCCAGCGTCTCTTTATCGAATATCACAATCCAATATCTTTTGACCGTTTTTTCGATTTCACTTTTCAGCTCGGTGCGGGTGGTATATTGTAACTTACAAGGTTTTAGCTTTACAGGGGTATTAACAATGAGGTCAATTGCGTGGAAATCATTTTTAGCAGTGGCAGGCACATCTGTAAAGGTTCCCTCATACCTCTTCAAAATTGTCATCAGATCTCTCCTCATAGGATCTGTTATTTCATTGCTCTCTTTGGTGTCACTTAACCCCTCTTTCTGCACAGGTGAAGGATCGATTTCGGCCAAGTGGATGTTCTTCTCATTCTCTGTACCAAGAATAACTGCTTAAGTTAATATCTCACTCCGATGTTGTCCCTCTTCTTCATCATCATCACTCTCCTCTCTCACGTTATACTTCTTCACTACTCCCTTCGAACATGTTCTTTGGCAGATGTCACAAGAATAATAAAGTCGAGTCACGTCCTGGTACAAGTTCGGCCAGAACAATTGCTGAATGATCTTCCCCATTGTTTTCTTGACACCTTGGTGGCCTCCAAAAACTTCGTTATGCGCCACCCTCATCACTTTATTCCTATATTCTTTAGGTACCACTAAAGTGAACCTTTCCAACTGATTCTCGATCACCCTCTTGTATAAGATAAACACAAAATACCTTTTTATTTTCATTTTTGATTTTTGTAAATCTTTAAACATTTATGGTTTTTCCCATTTAAACATACATTTAATTTTATTTTGTTATAATTTGTTATTTATAATTATTTTGTTTTTACTTAAAAATTTCATATTTCAATTTTTTATTATGTTTATAACTTAAAAATAAATAATTTGCATATTTTACATACCTTAAATGCAGTAAATCAGTAAAATCAAGTCAAATTACATGAATTACACTCTCCATATAATCACCTTCATTAATCATCCCTTCTTGTGATCTTATATTGATCTCATAAATATGTATCTACTTGATTATACTAACATATGATTCCTATTGCATTCTATCATAGTAATCATATTTATGTATAATCATAACTACATAAAACTTTTTTATTAATTAATTTTGTTATTTGTCTCCTTCTTGTGTATTTAATGTTTCTTACTATAAAAAATTTATTTATTCTTGTTTTTGTTTTAAACTTTTTCGTTTTATTTAACTAAAAATTTCATTATCCTTTATGTTTATACAACTATCATAAATAATTATTGTCATATTTAATACTATATCATTATATAAGCAGTCAATAATCAGTAATAATTCATGATAAATCAAACTGCCCCTCTACAATACCCTCATTAATATTATCTATCTTATTTTACTCTTTCTGTGATCTAATTAATGATCATCTATTGATCTTAACCATATTTAGTAATCTATTAGATTCTATTGATTTTCGTTCAACCTCTTATAAACTTTCTATGACTATAACTACAAAAACTTTATTTATTTTATTTTGGTTTTGTTTCTTTAATAAACCTTTTGGTTTTAGATACTATATTATCCATTCCTATTTATTATTTTGTTTTTAATTTTTCTTAAATCATTTTGTTTTTACTTATGAAATACAAATTTTATTCTTTTTCTAGTAATTTATTATCTAATAGTTCTCTTAATCATAACTTAATTTATTCTTTCTTTTAGCTCAATTATTTACATACCTTAAAGCAGTTCAAATCAGTAAATCAGTAAATAACAAATCTGTCCCTCCATACCCTACATTACCCTTCTGTTGATCTATTGAATTATTTCAATCTATATGATTCTATTATCTATATTTTGGATCTATTTGATTACTTATTGATTATAATTGATAATTTCAAAGCGTAATTAATTGTATAACATAACACATTACTTTAATTTTTTTAAAAAAACTTTAATATTATTATTTTTGTTTTTGATTCTTAATTTTATAATGGTTTTTTATACTATAAAAATTTATTTTATCATTATTATTGTTTTATTTTCTTACATATAATAATATTATTTTATGTATTTTTAATATAAAAATTTAATTTATTTTATCATGTTTCCTATAAATATTAAAATACTTTTGCATATTTTACGGTATTCAAGAAGCATAGCATGATAATATTTTCTTAAATTCAAACTGCCTCTACATACTACTCTCATTTAATCTCCTTCTCTGACTGATCTATTGATCTATTTGAATTTCTATATTTGTTGTTTATTTTCATCTGGTATTTTTGTTATATAATCATATAAACATAATACATCAATATACTTATTATTTTATTTTTTAGTTTTTTGTTCTTTAAACATTATGTATTTTATAACTCTATATAACTCAATAATTTAATTTATTTCTTGCTTTAATTGTTTTTAAATATTTTGTTTTTACTAAATATTTATTCTTTTTTATGTTTTATACATCTTAAAAAATTTGCATATTAACATACCTTATTAAAATTAGCAGTAAATCAGTAAATCAGTTATAAAGTAAACTGCCCTCCATACCCTCATTACCTTCTATGATCTATTAATCTATATTGATTACTATATTTGAATCTATATATTGATCTATTGTATCTATTGATTCTAAAAGTCATTAATTTTTTATATATAACATTTAACAAGAAAAAATACTTTTATTTTTTCTTTGTTATTGTTTCTTTAAACATTATATTTTTATATGATCCTATATATAAATTTTACATTTATTTTGTTTCTTATTTTTCTTTAAATAATTTTTATGCATTTTTACCATTAAAAAAAATTATTCTTTTTATGTTTATATAACTTAATTATTCTTTTTTTTGGCTATTATTTAACAACTAACTCTTATATAGCTGTATATCAGTTAAATCCAGTAAAATCAAACTGCCCTACCCTTCTATCTTATCATATATCTATGTATCCCCCTCATCTATCTCCTATATTATCTATCTGCCATTACCCTACATATTCCCTTATGCTTGTGATTCCTATTTGATTACCTATTGATCTTATTGATTAATCTGATGCTCATTGATTCAGTCATATTTTTGTTATAAGCATAAAATCCAAAAACTTTTATTTATTTGATTTTGATTTTCTTTAAACAAATTATGTTTTTTATACTATAAAATAATTTAATTTTTTCTGTTTAATTTGTTTTTTAAAATACTTTTCTTGTTTTACTCATAAAAAATTTATTCTTTTTATGTTTATAAACTTTATAAAAAATGTTGCCATATTTATACATACTCATTAAAAGCAGTTATAATCAGTATTCAATCAGTAAATCTAAAATTACTTGCCCTCTACATGACCCTCAGAATACCCTATTTTCTGTGATAATATTGATCTCTATTGATACTATTGAATTAACTATCTTTTTGACTATATTATTTGATTCAAAGTCAATTAATTTTTTATATAATACATAATTACACTACTTTTATTTATTCAGTTTTTGTTTTTTTATTCATAAATACATTATGTTCTTTACTAATCCTTAATCAGATATGTTTTCATGTTGATTTGTGTTATGTTGTAGCGGATTCTTGCTCTGTAATATACTTTTCTTGTCATTAACCGACACTATTAAATTACATATTTGACTCTTCTCTTTATGTTGCTTTTAATCTTTATATATATAAGGGCTGCCATGAGATATCTACCATTATGAAAAGGCCCATGTTTTAATATGCGATGTAGAGAGGCATTGTTATACACTTCGGAGAGCTTTTCCCCAGCCCTGCTATCTAACTTAATCCTTCTGAGTTATTACTTTTAGGATCTATTTGGATCCATTTGATCTATGTTGATTCACTAGTGAGTCTTATTGATTCAGTCATATTTTATATAACAAACACAAAAACTTTTACTTTATTTTGTTTTGGTTTCTTTAAACCATTCATATGATTTTATATACTTAGAATAATTATTTATTTTGGCTATTATATTTTTTCACGGCCTATATACATAATTAATTTTAGTTTTACTAAAAAATTAATTTCACAAATTTATTATTATATAACTTAAAAAATTTGCATTATTACATACCTATATATGGCACAGTAATCTAAAGCAGTAATCCAGTAAATCAAACTGCCCTCTATCATACCCTCATATCTCTTCTGACATGATCTTAATTGATTCTATTGGATTCTATTGACCAAGTCATTTTGTATAATATAACATAATAAATACAAAAACTTTTTAATTGAGTTTGCTAAGTTTATACTAAACCACCTTTTCTGTTTTACTTAATGATCCATCTAATATATTACTTTTTAAGGACAAATTCTTTACTTAAAAAAATTTGACATATTCATTATAACATACCTTTCAACGCAGTAAATCAGACATCAGTCATTACATATCAAACTGCCCTCGTATCATATTTACACTAGCATTAACCCTTTATCATACTGTGATACTTATCGTAATTCTATCTTTGTGACCTATCGATCTATTTGATCTTTTGACTCAAGAATAATCATATTATGTAAATATAAACATTATACACAAATATAACCTTTATTTATTTAATTGTTTTGATTTTCTTTAATACTTTTCGTTATTACTAAAAAATTTTATTTAATTTTTGCACTTATTTACTGTTTTAAAATGTATTTTAGTTTTAATGTTAAAAGTTACCTACATTTTTCTGTTCCATATAGCTTCCACGTAACTTCACAGCAATTAACCAATAACTCAAACAGTAAATCAGTAAACTCAAACTGTATTCCAGCTACCCTTCATATATATGCCCCTATCATTGATACCTATTGATACTAATTGATCTATGATCTAATAATTGATTCTCAAGTATCTTTTTGATCATAACATATAACACTACATCAATAATTCTTTGCTATGTTGTTGTTGTCATATTGTTTAAGTTGTCTGTTGATATTGGTTAATGTTGTTCAGTTTTATGTTTTCGGTCTGTTGTAGTTGTTATGTTGTTGTTGTCTGTATGGTTGTTGTGTTTGTTGATGTTGCTTGTTCTAAATTAATCATACAATACGGAATTTTGGAATGTGAAAATATACTTCACATCTTATTTCAAAACATAGTTTAAATTTCTTTAATGTTAATTTTACATTAATACATTGTAATATTGAAAACTAAAACAAAAATACATCATCATACCTATCTCAACCTGAGCATCTATCTATCACAGCATCTCGTTAATAACAAAAGGTACACTAAATTTAAAAGTATTCCAACTAACCAGTCAAAGAACAGGCAATATGCAATCAGCCTGCTAACTCTTACCTATCCTCGGGTGCTGGGCCATCACGAAGAAGGCTGTCAATATATTTCCTTCTATTATGCTGAGTTATGAGATTTTATTTACTTTCTCATTTTCTCAATCAATATTTTTTCTTATTACATATTATTTTATTAACTTATATTTATATTTTATGAGTGAACAGCAACCATACTATTAACACTTATGATTATATTATTATTTATTAATTCAGTACCTTATTTAATAAAAGATATATGTAAAATTTCCTTTTTCTTCCAATTTCCCCGCCGTGGTATTTGTTATCACTCTTATCACTAACATTAAACTCGTGTACTTACTACACACCATGACGGAGACCGATGGGCCACATACAAAAGTATCATACTGCTATTTTTCTTTTTCACCACCCCACGCCCATTACGCCCTTCCCTTGTATCATCGATGCATACCTCGACTACACCACGACGATGTCGTGGTGGTGCATTCACATCACCACATCCCAGGCACTCACGACCAGGCATCATACGATCCGAGCATACTGAGGTGTCCACTATCCACTCCTACCCAGAGTAACATATTACACCTGACGAGCGGTTTAGGTGAGATTACGCCACGCGCACTATGTAACGATGATTGTATTGGCTTCTCTAGGTGCTCTATAGACCAGTCTTCATATATCAGTAAATCGTGCGTCTCCTATATTTTTTCGTGAACGTGCATGTGTGCTATTCGATGTGGTCATGTGCTAATGTGATGTTAGTCGTGTGTGTGTGTGTTGTGTGTGTGTGTGTGTGTGTGTATACATGCAGTATATGTTGGAAGAATTGTTGCTTTATATTTCAGTATAAATATTATAAACTCATTAGTATAAAAACAGTTTATAATTCATTCAACTAATATTAATTAGCATAATAATTGAACAATATATACTAATAATAATACTAATAATAATAATAATTAATAATAATAATAATCATAATAATAATAGATAATTAATAATAATATAATTTTGAAGAGCGTATTTGTGTGTTCTAGTAATCATGATTTCGAGCATACTGCCTATGTACTTATCTTCTGGCTTAGGTTAATAGTTAATCCTTTTCTCATTTTAGTTACCTTGTTTAACGATAATATGTCTTTTGTTCTGTCAAAGGGACTGAAAATTTCAAGTTACAGTTATCTGATCATATGTGTTTAGTTTAATTAATCATGAATATTACTTAACTCCTGTAAAATTAAACATGTATATTTATATTACATTAGAAAAGTTTTGAAAAGTGTTGTATTATTTTCATTTAAACTTGAATGGCGTTTCGGGTGTGATCTCTCTTATTTCCGTTATGAATTGGTGGCAAACAATTGTTACCTGATCTCCCTCCAACAGCAACTAGCGTCAAACAACAACCAATCAAACTACACGACAACTATAAAACACACTAATCACAACGAACAACATACAATCACCAACACATTCAATCATAACTAATACAAACAACCAACAACAACAACAGCAAAGACTTCATTTTTATGTAGTTCTAATACTAAAAAGATCACTTATAGAATATCTCAATAAGCATCATAATAGATCATTAGATCAATAGTTCATCGATCAGGTCTCGCAGGATGGCGTAGCTGTGAATACATCGGTTGTATTTACTGATTTTATCATACTGTTTATAGGTATTCGTAAAATAGTATATTTATTTTTAGTTATAAACATAAAAGAAAGAAATTTATTAATTATAATAACCTCAAAATATTGGCATTAAAATGAAAATTAAAGACAAAAATTAAAATAAATCTTTATATATTTTTTATAAACGAAAAGTTTTAAAGAAAAAATCAAAACAAAATATAAATAAAAGTTTTTGTGTTATGTTATTCCAAATATATGAATTGAACTCATATCACATAGTAATCCAATAGATCGATCAGGTCTAAATATAGAATCATATAGATCACCAGACTTATCGACCTAAGGGTGTGCGGCGGACCGTGGCCCGCCCCTGCTTGCGACCAGGTTTCGGTGTGTCAGGCGTCTCCGCGGCTTTGGACCCCCGCATTTCTCTTTACCACTACTACCTTGACACTCCTTTCAATATGTTCCCCCTCAAGGTTCCTGCCGCCTTTTCAGGGCGCACTTTGCCTTTTTTTTCCTTCCGTCCTGTGGCTTCCCGTGACCGCGCTCCATCGCTCCCCCTTTGTTGCAAGGGCCATGCCTCACGCTACTTCCGTGGCGCGTTCCTGCCGCTGTGGGCCCGCTTCCTCCCTTCCGTTCCACCTGGCCTTTCTCGCTTCCCCGAGTTTTCGGCTTTTGCTCACTTCGCCCATGCTACCGTGGTCTTGACCCTCTGACCCCCGCACAAACTCTTCTCGCTTGCGGCCCACGGTTCATGGCTTCGCCTGGTTCGCTAACACAAGCTGTCCATGTGTGTCTGCTTCTCTCTTTTTCCTTTCCTCACTCAAATTTTACCACCTCTGTGCCCACATGGTTCCTGCCATTTGGTTTTGGTATCTATGCCCGCACAGTTGATCTGCGATGCGCTCGTTTTGCCGAATTTTGCAACATCTATTACTACTCTCCACTCATGTTTCTGTCCCTTTGAAGTCTTTATTTCATAGGCTATTTAGCCACAGCTTTCATCGTTGCACACACGAAAGGAATCCCGTCTGACAAACAAAAGAATTTTCTGAGTTAATAGTCTTAGTTTACTCTTCGAGGTATGAAGAGGTGATGTTTGGAGGAGAGAGTAAGAGTATTGATTTAATGATTTTATCACTGATTTTACTGCATTCTAAGGTAGGAGATGGTTTTCAATTTTTATCCATATCTAAGTGTATTATAAGACAGAAAGCTTTCCAAATACTTGATGTTATTGGTTTTTAGGTAAAAACGAAAAGTTAAAAGGAAAAGTAACTACATATATATAATTAAGTTTTTCTGTGTTCATAAAGTCCTTATACTCGCATACGCATAATAAAATTATGACTTGAGTCAATAGATCAAATCACGATACCATAATAGATCAAAGAATGCGCATACGCAGGGGTATATGGGAGGCTCAGTCTTTGATGTTATTATGATTTACTCGAATTTACGTGTGACTACGAGTTATTTGGTCTCCTCATCACCTAATATTGAATCTTCCGGCACATCACATGTATTTAAGTTTAATATGTGAGAGCACATAAGAGAAAATAACAGTAATATGATTTGGTAGTGTGAATAAACAGCAATTACTCGTATTAAATAACGTTTAACAAACATACATAATATTATATATATTTAATTTAGATAAATAAAAATATAGGGTATATATTTATAAAGAAACAAAAAAATAATATATATCAAAAGAGTTTATGTGTTATGTTATATAATAAATTCTGTTTTGTTATACAAAATATAGATCAATAGATCAATAGATTCATACGTCAATCTTTAATCTCTCGATTCAATTAGTATCACTAAAAAGTATATGAGTAGATATGTAATGAGGTACTGTTTGATTTACACTGATTCTTTCCAACTGAGTAGAGAAGGCTGGCACGCTGTAGAGAGGATGAGTGTAAATAGTGGCGCAAAGTCGATTGATGTAAGAGTGCATGAGACGAAGCAATTGAGACATGAGATATAATAAATTTTTTAGTCAAACAAAATATATTAAAACAAATTAAATCACAATAATATAAATATCCAATTTTTATAGTAATCTCACTCACTACAGATCCCAAACAAATCACAAAATAAATAAATCAGTTTATTCTTGTGTTAAATGTATTACTATATATAAAATTATGACTTGAAATCCAATAGATTCAACTATGATTCACATTAAGATCAATTAGATCAATAAGTAATCACTATGTAAGGAGTATGAACGTGTAATGGTAGGGCAGTATGATTTAACACTGATATTAACTGATATTAGTGGCTGCTTTAGGGTAGTAAATATGCAAATTTTTTAAGTTATAACATACAAAGAATAAATTTTTTTAAGTAAAAAACATAAATATCTTAAAATCAAATTTAATTGACTAGATTGTCTCCAATTTTTTTTATAGTAAAAAACATAATGTTTAAATGAATCAAACAAAATAAATAAAAGTTTTGTGTTAGTTATACTCAAGAAGAGCTGCGAGCCTGTAATTCAATAGATGCGAAGGGTGTTTCTAACTGAGTCATATATACGACTCCCCTCCCGCATTCGCATGCGCACCGACGCAGGCTTGCAATGCGGGCGTTACACATTCCGCAAAGGCCAAGACACACGATGGAAAGACGCACCGACAGGCCACGCAGGCACACACCGGCAAGCGCCACTACAACCTGGCGTCCACCAATCCACACCACAAGAATCAACATGCTGACGCACTCCAAGTAGCACTTCAACACGAAGCGGTACTTGGAGCGCTGATGGAGGCCGTATCACGGTTTGGATTTCACGCACGGACAGTGACAATAGTATTTACCCAGCTCTCTAAGGATCGTAAACTGCCTATGGCTAGACAGAAATAAAACTTCCAATGTTTAATAAACGAATAAAGCGAGATCGATATTGCACCTCTTACTTTTAGTAAAAAACGAGAGAATCACGCTATCAGAGTAGGGTAAATACCAATGAAGACTAGTTTTGTAGTCGAGTAGACACAGAACATAATGTACTGTTTTATAGATGAACCTTATGACACAATACTCAGACCAATCATCAAACCGCCTACGCCGGTGTGATTAGCTCAGCATACTGAATGTGCTCTCACTCCTACTATCATGAGACTGATGACACTTTCGATCAACCTACATACATACTAGATGAGAGCATGAGATGCCATACTTATTCAATAAGATCCAGCATGCACGTAACTGAGCCGCGGACACGACGGCTGATTGTCAGGGCGTGATAGATGCGGCGAGTTGACTTGTAGAGAGTCGAGCTTGCATTTATACTGCCTACTGTAAGCGTATGTTGATATATATTATGCTAGAGAGTTGTTTTACGCTTACGTACACATTATAATATTATGGTAATATAATTTTTTAGATAGAGAGAGACACAAAAGGATTTTTATATATATGATCACACACAATAGAAACAAACGAACTGAGCAGCTACAACTCGACCTCGACTTACGGTCACAGTTGGATAGTGAGAATGTCTTTAGCGGAACGAGTAGATAGTTTTTTGAGAAGAACAAGATACGAAAATTATTTAATAAACAACGTTCTTATTGATGTCACAGGGTCAGATATACACACGCAATCTATGACCTCTTGCAGGTACGTTTAATCAGATCAATATGACCTAGCAAGACGCTGACACCTGAATAATAGAGTGCCACACGAATTGGGACGTCACCGTAGCAGAGGGTCACTCGGATGTGCGGACCGCGATATGCGGGTGCCCAAACTTTGTATGACCTGTTTGGCATTTACGCACTGAGTGGTAAGCACTGTCCCTTGAGCAGGTATAGACTAAACGCGTATTGGCCAATTAGAGTTCGTCTGTTTGTCCTGTGAGAGTTATAAGACTATCAAATTTACTGAACAGTGAGCACTTAATTTTTATAGTAAACAAGACTAAAATAGGTTAGATATCACGAGCAATAGCGACTCACCAAAATACCTAATAATACTCTAGTTCGCAGCATGTTACACGGTAACCAGTCCACAGCACTACGAGATTTTGAGAGAGAGAGATTCTAATGAAGCATAATTGTTTATTGGGATTGAAGACAGGTGCATGAAACGATGTGAGTGTAGTCAGGCTTGGAGTGCTAGATGCAAAACTCACCGTGTACTTGCCAATCAGATAGATTCAATAGATCAATAGATCAATAGATCCGAATTCAAGAATCTAGACTATGAGGCACTCATGATCAAGGGCTGAGCTGCCAACCGGGGGAGCGCACCGTGTCTCCTGACCTGTTCTGACTGATTTCCGTTGGCATTAATACTGATCAATTCATCAGGTAGTGTAACATGGTACATGCAAAGATAAATAAATGCTCCGTTAAAGGTATATAAACATCAAACAGACCGGAGCAAGTACGTATCCTGGTCTGTATTCTTAGTGACAGAAGCAAATTGAAATGTAAAGAACTATATAAAACCACACAAATAAGCATGCTTACATATTTTTATACGTAACTATAACATAATGTGTAAAGAGAGTATCTATGAGCGAACACAGATAACGATGTTAATAACGCTCTTTAGTTTGAGGTTAATGTAAATACCGTGCAACAACGATATACGACGTAAATCAATAGAGTCATAACACGTAGATTCGAATTAGATAGACAAGTGTTTCAAGGAGATAGTTAGTTATAGGGTTTATTTTGACGCCGACGGCTCCATGGGAGGAGCCCAGCTATTTGATGTGCCTAAACTGAGCTTTCTCCACCCTCAGATTTACGAGCGGGACGCTTTAGTAGTATCGTTTATGTAAGCAGTATCCGACATATATTGATCTGTCTATACAGAGTGTACAAATAAACGCGCGAGGCGGGGTACCACCAACGGCCCTCCATAACACAGGAATAACACCTTTTTTCAGTAATCACAAACCAAGCAAACAGAGGTAAGCACTAACCAACAATACAACAATCGAACATCAAATCTCGCTTATTATTTCCTAAATATATAGATTTGTCATATTTAAAGAAACAAAACAAAAATAAATTAAACAGTTTTGTGTGTTATGTTATAAAACGACCATAAATCTCGATGCACAAATAGTGTAACTCCAACTTGGAGCATAACAATAGTTCAATAAGATCTAACTCAATCAGGTATCAATCATACGACTCACAGAAAGGGTATGAGGGTATGGGAGGAGGTTTGATGTTTGCCCTACGAATATGTAGCCAAGATATTGCAGTAAAACGCTTTAAGGTATGAGGTAATGAAAAATATAGGGACGAGAGATGTCAGTTTTTTGTAAAGTGTTATAACGGACTCAGTAACCAAAGAAGCAATACAGTACCTCTCCTAAATAGTTTGTAAAGACAAAAATATGGTAAATAGCAAAGTTTTAAGGACAAAATAGACATAAATGTGAAATTGACTTTATGTAAGCGAGAGAATTAGGACCAATTTTATCAAAAGGTTTGTTAATAATGATAAACTATAAAAACACAAAATAAATTAAAAGTTTTTTGTTATTTTTATTAAGTATATATACAAAAATTCATGACTCCTTTGCAATCATCTAGTATATTCCATTCATCTAGATCAATAATAGATCATATATAAGATCAATCTATCGAATTACGGAATAGGGCTTATCTTCAGATACTAAGGGTATGCTAGGAGGGCATTTGATTTCTATGTAGGTGTCTTTATCCATTATGATTATTTTTATTATTATTATGAATGTACCCAAATGTGGCAAATATAATTTTTTTAGACATGATTATAAAATCTAATTATAGGAAATGAAATTGAAAATCGTCAGGCCAGTTGCCGCGGTAAAGAATCTTGTTCTGGAGCAGCCCAAAATATTTTCATAATCATTAAGGTGAGAGAAAGGACACCAAATAACATAATGTTTTTTATAACAGATAACTACAAACAAACATAAATAAAAGTTTTATGTTTAAAGTGTTAATGGTTATTATTATTTCTATAATCTCCAAATATCATTAACTTGAATTCAATATATAGATCAATTATAGACTCATATATGTAATTCCAATACTAATTAAATCAAATCTATGATAATCTAACTAAGATCAGGGTTAATAGGTAGCATATGGACAATCTATAGGTCGTAGCGGTCTTGATTTACTACGATTTAACTTTGATTTTTATACTAGCTTTTAAAATAAGGTATGTACCTAAAATATGTAATTCAAATTTTTTCTTATACTCTTACTAACATAAAATTCAGCAATAAATTTATTTTTCTATTTAATCAAAATTAATTATAATATTTTTATATAATACTTACAAGCAAAATAATCTTATAATTGAAATACAGATAAATCTACAACTGAGAAAATAGAAAATAAATACTAAGTAACACAAATGAATTTATTATGTATATGTTATATATCAAAAGATAATATAACTTTTGAATACAAATATGATCATTTATCTTAGTATCTACATATATAGATATCCATATATATAAGTAACTCTAAATTAGACTATTAAATTGTTTTGACAAGCCGTATTGCAAAGGCCACCGCGTATGTGGCTCCTAAGAATTTTTAATCTACTTACCGATATTAACCGGTTAATATTTAAGGTCGAATGTAAATATGTTATCATCTAATTTTTTTAATTATTTTATTATTTCTTATTAATAACATAAATAATGTCAATTCAAATATTCATATTATTAGTTAAAATAAACTAAAATAATTTTTAAATAATGAATATTTTAATAAAATAAAATGTATAATATAAATAAAGTTGTCTAATGTTTATTAAGTTATATATATAAATCATTATATACAAAATAAATAAGCTTTAATCACAGATTCATATATATAGATCCTAAATAGATTAACAAATAATAAGTATTCAAATCAAAGAAGGTAAGTGCTTACTGAGGGTATGGAGGGTAGTAATATTTGAATTTAAAATGATTTACTGTTTTAATCAGCTTTATATAGTGATAATATGAAATTTTTAGAGCAGAGTTACTCCAATTTTTTATTAAGTATATATATTAACTATCATAATAAAATAGACTACTTTACATAATATTTTATTTTTGTTAAATTCTTACTAAATACTTTCTACAAACAAATAGTTCTAAATACAAATATTATATTTTTATTCAATAATTAATTTAAATTTTTTTTTTCATCTTTTCAGTATTAATATCTTTCTATTAAATCGTATATTTAAAGTTTCTACTTTATATAAAAACTATGAACCTTTTATTATAATCTCAAGCATTTTAATATATACATTAACATACAATAGTTTTGCATGGGAAAATATTGTTGTGAATGTTAATCTATTATATTCTCATATTTTTATATTTTTCCTTATATCTTTATATCTTTTTTTCATTTCTATATATTATTATTACTCTCTCTTTATCTAGTTTTTATATTCATTATATATAGTTATATGTGTATGTTTTTCGTTTTTGTGCTTTTTATTTTGTGAGTTGCATGATTCATTTATTATTCATTTCAATTCATTGACTTTTAAATAATGAAAATTGTTTTTTTTAATTCTTTTTGGTTTTGAAAGTCTTAAATTTTGTTGTGTATTTTTATGGTTTTGTACGTGAATATTTTAAGTATATTAATATTCATTAGTATAAAATATTCGAATTAACGTTTTCATCATTGAGTAACCTTACATAAAAGTATCAAGGAAGTTTTAATTTTAATTATTTATTTCATAACGCTAAGTTTGTGATATTGAAATAATAATATTTATTATTATTTTTAATAAAGATTAAAATATTTTAGAATTAAAATATTTTTAAAATACTATATATATTATAATATTATATATATATATATATATAATTATACTAATATATATATATATTATATATATATCTATATATATATTATATATTATTTCTTTTATATTATTACTATATATATACTAATTTGCACTTGTATAATGTGCATTATAATACATATAGATAAAAATGTACAAAATAGTGATGGGAATCAGTTTATTACTAATATATTTAATTATATATATATATATATTTTATATATTAATTATAATATATACTATTATAAATATATATTATATATAATACATATTATATATATTAATACTATTATATCATTATATAATATATATATATATATCTTATATTTATATCACTATATTTATATTATATATAATATATATATTATATATATTAATATTATATATTATATATTATATATATATATACATATATATATATTAATATATATATATATATATATTATATATATTATATATAGCTATGCATATGCTTTCTATCTCTGTTTCTGGAATTAATGTAATATTTGTGAAGCAATCAAACATTTTCCAATGATTAAAAATAAAAAGTTAATTTCGGTTTTTCCTTTAAGGCTTTCCTCAAGGCCATTTAACGGTAATTCTGATAGGTTATAACTTTACCCTCCTAAACCAACAAATTTTGTTGAGAAAAATATTTTTGTCCTTCTCCTAGAGCCTCTCCCAAAAGTTTTCTTTAATTTTTTACTATGCATATTTAGCACTTGAGTGCGTTATTACGAATGTTGTTCAACTAAAATTAGTGTTTTTTTCCCAATGAATTTTTTTAATAATTTTTTTGGCATGTAGGATTGGACCCCATAGACCCTCAGGTAAAACTTAAGTTTACGGTCAATTTTTATTATATTAGTTTTAATTTTTTTAATATTTCTGTCTTTAATGATCAAAATTGCTTTATAAAACACCCAGGAAGTTGCGCCCCCTATTAGCTAAAAAGATTTCTACTCTTTGTTTAAAAGAAATGTCAACTTGTCTCTATTAATAATTAACTTCAGCAATTGAATCACCTTTTAATGAAACATGAAATAATAAATATTTAACAGAGAAAATGAGAATATATATTTTTTTTCATATGAATTTCCGCTTTGTAGGGTTTGAGGATTTTTTGGCCTTTTTTTTATTCATTATTGTACGTGAAATACTTTCCATTAGGATACAATTTCATAAGTTAACCTTTAATTTTATTCTTTCGAAATCATTTAGTGTTATAAAATGGTCTTTTGGAACGTAATCTTATGTATAATCATTGGTGTGCGCAGGTGTGTGATTTTGTGGGTGGGAGGTTTGAAAGTGATGAAAGGGATACAGTCTTCCGGATATTTTCAGGCGGAAATTTTTCTAATCAGGTGTCGGAAAAAAATATGAAAAATAATTAATAAGTTGAAAACGAACTTCTCAATTTTCAATTTCAATTTCGTTCGGCTGCTATAAATAAATATGTGAATAATACCCTTTCAAAGGTCGTTTGAACCTTTTCTGTTTGACTGACAGTGATATTTTGGTTTAATTTTTTACGATGGAAAGTAGGTGGTGAAGATCTTTCTTTTATAATTTACAAGTGATATTTTGTTAAAAATTGGTTTAAATAGATTTTTTTGTGAATATATGATAATTAATTATATTAAATTATTGATAATATACTACTACTACTAATTCAGGGATTCAACCCCACCTCGAAATTATTTAATGCGAAAAAAAAAAATTTTGAATAGCTTGAGTTTCTTAATTTTAAATTTCAAATAAAATAAAAAAATAATCAAAGCAAATTAAGAAGTATATATTAATAGAAAGTAAAACATATTTTGTGGTCCGTGAAGATTTTTTAGTTTGTGTCTCTTTGCAAGCATTAAAGGAGATTTCTCTAGCTGCAATAAATATGACTTATCCTATTGACAACGATGTGTTAGAATTAGAAATATAAATCGTAAGAAGCTATTGCTTAAATTCCCTTAGACATTTTGGAACTATTCTTTCCTCTGCCCCATAAACCCTCCAACTGTATATGTAAGACAATGTAATTAAAGTTTCCCGTCAAGATCTTAGTAAAGCAATCTTTGGCCTTTCAGTAATAAAATTAAAGGTAAAATTTGTATTTCTTAATTTGTCATCATTAGAATGTCTGAATGTGTTTTTGATGTAAACAAATATTAACTATTTAATAATATAGCGTTTTTTAACTTTCTCACCAAATTTAATTTGATGATTTTTATGTGACATTATCTTGTTATTTGATAAGCAATTAGATAAGATCAAAGAAATATTAAAGAATTCACTCTCCGAGCTTCAACATGTTTAGCTTCATCAAAACTTGTGTTCCCAAGAAAAAAGTAAGCAATCCTAATACATCGTCAATCAACTTCGTATAGCGCACGATTAAGATTCAAACCTTTTCCTTCTGGCCGAAAGCTTGCGCCTAAACAGTTCTGTGTCGAAGAAGCGAATCTCTATCAATTCTCTATCATTCTATCCCTATTTCCTTTCCGATCGCCATACTCTTTTTGGAATTTTAATAACAAACATTTACCAAGATGCTAGAAACATCTTTAAATCTTCTAATCTTTTATCTCGATCGCAGTACACTCTTTTCGTAAATGAGGAGCTTTAATTGGTAGTGTTCTTTTCCTTTTCTTTGGCAAATGGTCCTCTGTTTATTATTTATTTTAGGTGAATCCTTTGCTGTACGCTGGACATAGAAACCCTCAAGATAGAGTCTACCACAAGCTTTCAATTTCTAAACTTCTTCCTTTTAAATGTAGCTTTATTGATTTCCTTCCATAGTTCCTAAAGCAGCTACCGGTTATATTATTTCAAATCTTTAATAGATTGTGTCTCAAGTTCTGCACAAAACGAAGTTTTTTTTCGTATTTTTTCAGGAGGAGTTACGGAAAAGATGAGGAGCGATTATTTCAAGGAATTATCGAACGTAGAGGAAGGGGATGAGGGAATGGACGAAATCCTGAGAGTAAGACAAGAACATGAAGAAATTAGAATGATAGAGGATAGAGGAAGTGAAAGGAGCAATAAGAAACTAAAGCATGGGAACTCCTGAAAACATGACAACTGACAGATGGAAAAGTAACCCCATTGAAAACTGCCTAAGAGGAACAAAGTATGGAAAGAAAAAACTAAAGCAGAACTCCTGAAAACATGAAACTGACAGATGAAAAGAAGTAAGATAATTGAATACTCGGAAATAATAGAGGAATAGTATTGTTTGTTAGTGGGGCTGAGTAAAATATATGAGAGGATTTTAGGAAAAAGATTGGAGAATGGAGTTGAGGACACAATGATAAAATTGCTAGATGTTTTGTAGACCTGTCAAGTAGTACACATTTAACTTGAAATGAAGATGCTAATAAGAGAATCATAGAGTGGAATAGAGGAAGGCGTTCTGCTCATAGAACTTGGAAAAGCATTCGATTGATAAATAGGAGGAGACGTGTGGAGAAGTGGTTACAAAGATCCGATGTTGCCATAACCAGAAGTCGGATTGAGCGCCTCATTAAGTATGCATGAAATCAAATAAAAAACGGTTAGAGGAACGGAGAGAGAAGTGGTTTTGAAGTGGAAACGGGGGTTTAGACAGGGAAGTGTACTGTTCACCATTCTCTTTGCAACTTTTGGGGCTGCTAAAAGGAACATGCATAAGGCGAATAGGGAAACTATTTAATGTTTTGGTATGCTTGGAGAAATGAGGCATGCTGACAATATAAGAATTAGGAAGCCACAAGTACTTACAGGAACATGGATGACTAAGCTGGGAATTCAGAGTACATGAAGTCAATAGGGACATTAGAGAGATAATACGTAGAAGAGTAGCAAATACTGCAAATATGGTGAATTGAGGACAGAGAGTAGAGGAAAGAGACATAGATAGTGAACATGAGAAGAATTTAGGAGAGCTTTAAGGCAGTGAAGTTAGATTTAATGTATTATGGGCAGTAGTGTTTGATATGATAGCAAAGGAAGAAAAGGATGAGAGTTGAGTAAAATGGAGAAGTGGGTAGTTTTCCAAGGCGTGAGGGATAGATCGTTGGGATCGTTAGTTTTGATAAGTAATCCCGATTGGGTAAAAGGAGAAGGGATACCAAAGAAATGGTTAAATAATTAATTTAATATACTTAAACGCAATTACTGAGAGCCGTATTGTGTAGACTTGGATCTGAGGCACTGTCATTGAATATGATACACAAAAGCAGATTAAGAACTATGGAGTATTAAAAGATAAGTAGTTACTGACTCATTTAGAATAGGAGACAAAACTCCTGAATAGGGTTTGCCTGAGAGCGTCATTGGTGACAGACGTTTTAAAAAAAAAATAAGTCTGTATTAAAGAAGAGGAAAACCCTATCAATCTCTTCTATCGTTCTTATTTTAAGGCTTTAACCTGCCGAAATTTTCAGAATACTATCCTGACAAGAAAAGAAAAAAATAATGAGGGCATACAAATACTATTAATGTTCTAATCTTAATCTCCTATTGCATCTGTATAGCTTTCAATTTAATTAGGGCATTTTTATTGTAGTGAGTTCTTCTTTCTCTTTTCTTTTGCAAGATCCTCTTTCATAATGCATATCATTGTGAATCCTTTGGCTGTAAGCAGCTGAATCCAGTCGAAATTCGATAGAGTCTCATACAATCTTTGATTATTCACCAATAACTTCTATCTTTCAAATCTAATTTTTTATCGAATTTTTTCTTAACCAGATGCGTATCATAAGTTGCTACAGCTTGTAGAAGGCTACCTTGTTAATTTTCAATCTTATTTAATAAGATATTTTGAGTTTTAATCTTTCAGGTTCGCAAGACATCGAAGTATTGTTCAGAATACTTTTCATTTCCTCTCTAATGACTTTAATTGAGCTATATCATCCTATTGACCCGAAAAGATCCACCTCCATTAATAATTTCATTTATGGAAGAGTCCCAATCACACAATTAACACTCATTATCCTCAAGTAGTGTCTTTAAATAATTAAAATTTTAAGGTACGCTAATCCGAATATAATATTCAACAGAAATACCGATTGAAACACAAACAAAAGACGAGAAAATAGTCACTGGTATTCAGACACAACCTGAAAATAGTAAGTGTTAATAATTAGTGTTAATTCTATTATCAATTTACTTCATTCACAAAGATGTAGAAAAATATAAATTTGCATCTAGTTATCACAGGGCGCACATGCTTGTATCAGAGAAATTTAATTTGACGGTTTACACAACTTTGAATAAATATTTAGTATAACAAAAATACGTAATTCTGCTCTGTTATGAACTTATACATAAACACTTTAATCGTTAAAGATTCAATTAAAACTATATGAGCATGAATATACATTGACGAAAATGAGCTTCTGAAGAAACGTTTTCGTCCTTTCATCCCATGAAGTATTATACAGTTTCATATTCAATTTTACATTTAAGTAGATCAATCATAAATAATCAGTTTAATAATAATAATATAAATTAATAATAATAATAATAATATAATAATAATAATATAATATAATAATAATAATAAATGCCTTTATTTAATAATAGTAATGGCTTGTATAAGAAATTTATATTTGACGGACAATTTAATATATATATATATATATTATATATATATATATATATATAATATATTATATATATATTATTTATATATAATATATATATATATATATATATATATATATATATATATATATATATATATATATATATATATATATTATATATATATTATAATAAAAATATATATATATATAATATATATAATATATATATATATATATATTTATATCAAGAAAAACGTTTCATATTATCGTTTTTCTTCGTCCTCTCATTCATGATCTTAGTTTTCGTATTGTCTTCCGTTTTTCAGTAATTGACATCAAATTGGGAGAATGTTGGGATGTTTTCTAATAAACTTTTTATGTAGATTATATATATAAATGTTTAATAATAATTATAATAATAAAAATAATATAATATAATAATAATAGAATAAATATATAATTTAATAATATTTAATAATAATAATAATAATAATAATAATAACAATATATAATAATATATAATAATATATAATTAATAAAAATACTACTACTACAATACTACTACTACTCTACTACTACTACTACTCTACTACTATTACTACTTACTACTATAAAAACTATAATAATATAATAATATAATATAATAATAATAATATATAATACACTATATAATAATAGTTTTTCTTTCTATTTCCACAGATTCCCCCCAGATTTGGGTGAAGTGTTTCGACATCCATATTTTTCTTTTATTAACTATTTCTATTTACGTGGGTATTTAAAAAGAAATCCTCATAGCTCCTCTCATACACAAGTGCTATCCCGTTCCAGTCAAAAAACTCAAACGTAGAGCTTCACAACAACGCTACATATCCACTCTGTTGTATCTCGTCAATGTCATGGTTCATTCGATGGACTAGATCAACAACCATCCTCCTCCAGAAAACCACGACATTTATTAATATTTATCTCTGCTAAATTCACATTCGTTTTCTTCAGAAATTCTTTTAACGAATCAATGCACTTTTTCTCAAGTCTCCCATCCGGTCGATTCCAAGCACACTCACCTCTATACATCCTTTTACCCAACCGACTATCGCGCATCCTTTCCATATGACCAAATCATTTTAATCCACTCTCATTTGTTCTCTTATTCATGCCATTCTGCACACCATTCAGCTTCCTAACACGCTTGCTCCTAATTTTATAAATTTGTCTTAAATCTAACATACCCCTAAGATTCTCCATCAGAAACAGACTGCACCATAAATCCATAATTCTTATTCCACATCATAGCCTTGCTACTATGTACTAACACCGGTAATAACAACATGCCTTCATGCAGAACAATAGCGAACTAAAGACTTATTGTCCTAACACTGTCCTCTTGAATTCATCAAATATTTAATGTACCAGCCAAATTCCAACCACTCATTTCGTTCCTATTACACGACATCATCCGTTTCCTTCCCATTCAACATATGGCTTAAATGTTTAACCTCAGATACTAGTTACAAATGCTTACTATCCAAAATTATTTTACATTGCAAACATCCCAGTTACCACCATCACATTTGTCATATCTAGATTTACTTTCAAACCCGCCCTTTACCACAGCAGGCCAAATCCCTGTATAATTCTCTCAAACTTTCTTCATATTCACCACACAAAACCAAGCAGGGAACCCTACACTATTTAAACTCTCCATTAGTTTTATCACTACCCTAAATATTTTCATCAACTAATCAATATATAAATAATAATAATAATAATAATAATAATAATAATAATAATAATAATAATAATAATAATAATAATAATAATAATAATAATAATAATAATAATAATAATAATAATAATAATAATAATAAAAATAATAATAAAAATAATAATAATAATCATAATAATAATAATAATAATAATAATAATAATAATAATAATAATATTAATAATAATATTAATAATAATAATAATAATAATAATAATAATAATAATAATAATAATAATAATAATAATAATAATAATAATAATAATAATAACCGTAACATGTGTTAGTTTTTAGCAGTTCGTTGTAACAGTTTAAGGTTAAATATTTATTTTTGATTACATATTAACTTCTATAAATATATATATATATATATATATATATATATATATATATATATATATATATATATATATATATATATATATATATATATATATATATATATATAAATACATATATTTAATATGTAAATATTTATATATATATATATATATATATATATATATATATATATATATATATATATATATATATATATATATATATTTATTAGGTACTTAAAAATATTAAAGCAAATTTTTCAATAGATTTTGCAAAATAATTTAACACCGTCTCCGTATCTTGAATGTTCCATTTGATGTATTTTTTAAAACCACTAGTGCTGAAATTAGGTTTTCCTTTTTAAAAATTTGCACATTATACAGCCCAACAAAAATAATTTGGAATAATAAAGCAAAACGTGAACATGAGAAAATATATGGTGGTTGGAGTACCACTTTCTAAAAAAAAATTTAGAGTCTGAGGTGTAACTAAGATTGGAACATTGAATTGCTGAAAGTTTGAGTAAATCAATACAATGAACATTTCCATTTATAAAT
Organism: Trachelipus rathkii; assembly: GCA_015478945.1. Taxonomy (NCBI): domain Eukaryota; kingdom Metazoa; phylum Arthropoda; class Malacostraca; order Isopoda; family Trachelipodidae; genus Trachelipus; species Trachelipus rathkii. The sequence goes on along the minus strand of JABUQX010028688.1, from coordinate 61,185 downwards.
AATACTTGAAATAAAATATAAACTAAACTTTTTTTAATAAAATATATTTGAAGAAAGGTATTAAATATGAAATAAAGCATATTATAAAATTTCTATCTTACCTGGAACGGAAGGAGGAACCCTTTCGACAGATGTAGGATTATCAGAATTTTGAGATGTTCCTGAATTATCTACATTTTGAGCTTATGAAATTTTAAATGAAGTATAAAAATATTTATAAATAAAGAAAAACTTTCATTTATAATGATGGTTGCTCTTATTTAGATATGTTTTTATCATTATTGGCAAAAAATTAATTCTTAGGCTCTTTCGGAATTACGTTCATCATTCTTGTTTTTAAATTAAAAAGAACCACTGACATTGAATTTAAATTAATTTCCCCCCAAAAAACAACAATTTATAAAATATTTAGATTTCGTACTTCCTTTGAACATGTCGAATAGGTGCTGGCCGACACTTAGCAGTAATTGATTTGCTCGAGGTGCCGAATATACATTCATATTGACGTCTTTTGAGTGAGCAATGTGCTCATAAAACATTTCTCTAATATGATCGGGTAAATTTAGGTCACCAAAAATTGTTGCAGCTCTACGGCGCATCTTATCTGCTGTAATATTTTCGGAGAGGTTTGCTTCTTTGCATACAGCAGTAACGTCGTGCCAACCAGACGAGTGTTCTTCACTTGGAAGCTAAAATGATTTGCAAAAGGAAAAAAAACAGGCTTTTTATATGCATTTGAATAATAAACGGTATATTAAAAGGTTATAATGATTTGTTTTAGCATATTTATCTTGGGTATTCTAAATACTTTGAGATACAGACAAATTGTAAATGTTTCTATGTTAAGTGTTATTTTTGAGAATTTGATGATAAAAAATAACTAATTTGAATTTGTAAACAAATATACAATAAAATTAAATTCTTTGCTTTCATTAAAGTGAGAAAAAATTATGATATTTAAAATAAATTTACAACTTACCTGTAGAAGGAAATGTGAATTTATGATCTGGATTGATGTTACAATCTTTTCTAATTTCCACATCCGTCAATTTTTCAAGAACAGGAATAAGAACATCAGGAATTATAACGCTAAAACCCTTATTTCCTTTGCCATATGTGTATGCCATCTTATGGTTTTCTACTAATAATTTAACTGCCTCATCTGTTATTGATGCTCCTAGTCTTTAAAAGTCAATCCATTTATTTTTTCGGGCACGTTCAATATCGTCTAAAGTTAAAGAGCACCCTTTACCTGACATTCGTACATTAAAGAAGGTTAGGAAGAATACGGAAATTTGTCTGGCATGGATAAAAACTTGACTGTTCCAATTCACTATGTCTTTTATACTTTCAATTTCTTTAATAATATATTCTTTTAATTTTTCAACATCATCTTCTAAAGGAAGAAGCTCAGGCATGCGTAACTCTAGAACTCGATCGTTCTTTATGTGATATTGTGATGCACCAAATAAATTTTTGGACCTATATGAAAGCAAATCTTCAAATTCTATAAGTAATTTTTTCTGATGTTCTTTTTTTTCAATAATATAAACATATTTCATTGTTTTTTATAAGTAAGTGTAAAACATTCTGTAAAGTAAGCTTTGTAGAATGATGAACTTTTTCTAGATTTGCTACAATACATATAGCATCTTCCACAAAGTTGAAATATTTTACATTAAAAACATCCTCATCGTAAATCTTGTGATTCGCACTTTTGCCAACTTTCTGAAACTCAATCAGAAATCGTGCTAGGAGTCTCATTAGTGACCTAACTCTTTTATACAATTTCTGTTTTTTGTCAGGATGACATATAATTGAGTTATATTGGTCTTTCCCAAATCGCAAAATTAAATTATTATTGAGGCATTGCTGAGTAACTTTGCCATTCCTTATTCTAAACGTATGTAGTATATGCTTTTTGAAAAGAGAATCATCTATTTTTGTTACAGAAGAATTCCTCTCAATTACTACTGGTGAATTAGTTTTACACTTTCTTTTGTGTTGATGAAAATTCTTTTTACCGTATGTTCCATTACAATTAACGCAGATAGAAGTCCCATTTTCTTTCTTTTGCTTTCTCATCAACATAAGGTCGGTTTCATTATTTTCTAAAAGACATAAATTATGTCTGTGAATTCCATTTTTGATTAGTTTCAGCATTTCTTCATTATGTTTCTCTTTTGGTAAGGAAATAATATTTTTCACATCTAAATCTTCTACATGCGCATTTTTTCTAGCCATGTCGCCCTAGAACTATGCGAAGAAAGAAAGACTTCAAATGTTCCGACTGTCACAAATATCCCTTCTTTTTATATTAGACATATCAATACTCCTCTAGATATTGCAGATACTAACTATGCTATCATTGTTTAATTCGAAATTATATTTTGTTATTAAAAATTAGCTGAAAGAACTAATTTGGATATTTTGATTCTCCTCAAATGAACTTCATTTTGTCAAACTATCATTTTATATATTTTGAGTGTATACAAAGAACTTGATATGAAGTTTTGTTGCTCCTACTATTTATTTAAATGAAAATATTAACTTTTCTTTGGTTACAAATATCAATTAAAATTTTAAATTTCATAGATATGACAAAGTATTTTCTTTAGAATTTTATTAAAAAAAAATTTATATGTAGAGCTCTTTGCTAAACCTCTTCTGAACTTTTCATCTCTATTCTCTATTCTTCTCCGATACTTCTCATTCTTCTCCTCCCTGCTGTTGTCAACACTTCAATCTCCGACGAAAATCGGATTATATATATATATATATATATATATATATATATATATATATATATATATATATATATATATATATATATATATATATTTAATTTTTCAACATCTAACGGAAGAAGCTCATCAGGGCATATATATATATATATATATATATATATATATATATATATATATATATATATATATATATATATATATATATATATATATATATATATATATATATATATATATATATATATACATGTTATATTATTATTAATATTACTTATATATATATGCATATATATATATACAAGCATATATATATATATATATATATATATATATATATATATATATATATATATATGTTTTGGGTGTCATAAGAGGTGACATTCAAAGCAACAATTCATTTTGAAGGACGATCTTTTGCTCATCACAAGCTGGTTCTTCTTCCTGAAAAGGAGAGTTTTGACTGTCCAATTGCGGAATTTGTTCTCTTGACGCGTCATAGACATCTGGTTCTTGTGTCACCCCTGCAAAGTTTTCTGGAAATAATATAAATAACAATACAAGAACATAATTAATCAAAGTTTGGGCAAATCAGATATATATTAAACGTTTTTAATATTGTCGAACTTTTCCCATAATAATCATAAGTTTACTAGTCTAGAATCTTTTTTTCTTTATCTAAAAATATTTCAATTGCAATTGTAATAATAATAAAATGACTTATTAAAAAAAAAATTTAACTGAGAAATTTTTCTCAACAAATGAATCTTGAATATGTTTGTCCTGAGGCTGAAAATTCTGAAGGTTTTCTTTTTAATACCATCACATCCATCGTGCTGTGGAAATTTTCCTTGTCTGAAACTTTATTTCCATTTTTCGAAAATATTTACCTTTAAAGAATACATTTCCAAAGGAAAAAGAACGTTTAATAATATCACTTTTCACTTTCAATAAGAAAATAAAATTAAATACTTTGTAACATTAGATAAATAGACAAAACTATAATTTTTTCTCATCAAGAGAACGTTCAGCGTTTTCAGTGGAAGATCGAAAGTTCTGAAAGTCATATTTCGTTAAACTTCCTACCGAGCAGTTAACGACAACTGTTTCTTTTGTGGTTTCAACCCCTTTTCTGAAAAAGTGGTAAATACACGCCCGTAAAATACAGTTTATAGTTTGGGCAAACACAAACACACACGAACGATCTTTTTTGTCACCACAAGCAGGTTCTTCCTGAATCGGAGAGTTTAGACTGTCCAATTGTGGAATTTGTTCTTTCGACGCGTCATAGACATCTGGTTCTTGTGTCACCTCTGCAAAGTTTTCTGGAAGTGATATAATAACAATACAAGACCTTAATTAAAGTTTGGGCAAATCAGATATATATTAAACGTTTAAAATATTGTCGAACTTTTCCCATAATAATCATAAATAACATCATTGTTCAATAGGAAAGTCACTATTTATTACAGCTAGAGATTCTCCTTTAATGCTTTCAAAGAGACACTAAACCTAACTAAACCTAAACCTAAATAAATCCGATTAGTGAAGGGCAGACTTGAACCAATACAGAGCATTTGAAAGTGTTTAAGTCATAGGAAGATTGAGAAAGTGAAGAATATAGTGCTCCAAAGTTTTTCAGTACAATGTTCAAAACAATTATGAGGATGGTAATCAAATCTGGTGTCATACTCTGACATAGAAAGAATAGACTGTGTAAATTGATGAGATACACAAGCTCTCCTCTGGGGTTGTGATATGCGGTAAGAAAGTTGGAAATAACAACCTCCGTTATACTAGCAATAGTAAAAGTAAAGGATGTAACAGTTTGATGATAGGAAACATACTCGAGAGAGTTAGTGAAAGTAGGGGAATTAACATTCCGCCTTTTCAACAATAATTATGGAGAAGGAATTACCAAAAATTTGAATTATCACAACAATTAGCAGAAAGTTTTGCAACATATATTTTTTCCTTTTAAATTTTAAGATAATTTTCAATTGACAATTAGTGTTAAAGAAAGGCAAAAGTAAATGTTTCATTTATTAATTATTAATTATTATTATTATTATTATTATTATATTATTATTATTTATTACTTATTATTTTTATCATTTATTTTATTATTATTCGTTCATTATATATATATATTATATTATATAATATATATATATCCTATTATTATTATATATATATATATTACTATATATATATATATTATATATATAAATATAATATATATTATATATATATATATATATATATATATATATATTTTACTATTTCATATATATATATATATATATATATATATATATATATATATATATATATATATATATACTATATATATTATATATTATATTATATATATATATATATATATATATATATATATAATATATCATATATTTATATATTAATAAAATATCCTTTAGCGGACGATCTTTTTGCTCACCACAGCAGGCTCTTCCTGAATCGGAGAGCTTGTTCTGTCCAATTTTGGAATTTGTCCTCTCGAAGGGTCATAGACATCTAGCTCTCGTGTCCCCTCTGGAATGTTTTCTGGAAATGATATAAATAACAATACAAGACCATAATTAATCAAAGGTTGGGCAAATCAGATATATTATTAGACGTTTTTATTATTGTCGATCTTTTTGCATTATAATCATAAGTTATTAGTCTAGAATCTTTATTTCTTAATCTAAAAATAATATTTCAATTGCAATTGTACCAATAATAAATTGCTTTATTAAAAAAAATAATTTTAACTGAGGAATATTTCTCACCAAATGAATCTTGAATTTGTTCGCCCTGAGGCTGAAAACTCTGAAGGTTTTCTTTTAAAACCATCACATCCGTCGTGTTGTGGAAATTTTCCTTGTCTGAAACTTCATTTCCATTTTCCGAAAATATTTTTTAAGAATACATTTCCAGAGGAAAAAAACGTTAAATAATATCATCTCTCACTTTTAACCAAAAAATAAAATTTAAGTATTTTTAACATTAAATAAAAAAAGTATTTAATTTTTAAGAAGATTTTACTTACCAATGAATGGTTCACTATTTTCAGTGGGAGACTGAATTCTCTGAGTATTATATTGCACTAACTTCTTTAAGGAAGCGTTGATGAAGATAATTCCATCGTTTGTTTGCGACTCGCCATCTAAAAAAAGTTATAAATGCAACCTAACGTAATTTATATTTTGGCCAAATATTTATATTATTATATATAAAACGTTTGAGGAATTGATGAAATGTCAAAACAAGAGGCTCAATTATAAATGAGAAATCACTGTTTTTGGAAACCTAAGTGCGTCCATAAATTGCCCAAAAAAAGGGCAAAAAATTAAATACTGTAAATAAAAAAGGAAAATGTAATTTTAACCAATGATTTTTTACTTACCATAAGCAAGTTCAATAGGTCCACCCTTAGCTACAGAGTTTTGATCTTCTAGTTGTTGACTATTCTCTCTCGACGCGTCGCAGAGAGCTTTTTCTTTCGTTACATCTACATTGTGTACTGGAAATGTGATACATAACAATACAAGATTACATCAATAGAAGATTGCTTAGAACCTATATATATATATATTATTATATACTATTATATATACTATATTATATTCTAATATCTATATTATAAATGATATATTAAATATATTATATATAAATAAATATATAATATATATATAAAAAATATATATATATATATATATATATTATATATATATATATATATATATATATATATATATATATATATATATATATATATATATATATATATATATATATATATATATATATATATATATATTATAAATATATATTATTAAAAAAAAATATATATTATATTATTGATGAGGATATTGGTAATTAAATATCTAAACAGGTGTCCATTACTTGACGTTAGAAGCAATAGGACTGTGTAAGCACTTTGACGATCAATACACACTATACTACTAGATATGCCCATGGGGCTTCTTACTGTCTCTATATTTCTAATGACCTAATGTTCTAATAACATCATTGTTCAATAGGAAAGTCACTATTTATTACAGCTAGAGATTCTCCTTTAATGCTTTCAAAGAGACACTAAACCTAACTAAAGATAGTCCTAAATAAATCCGATTAGTTAATGGCCGACATGAACCTATACACGCATTTCGAAAGTGTTTAAGTCATAGAAGGATTGAGAAAGTGAAGAATATAGTTTTCCAAAATTTATCAGTACAATGTTCAAAACAAGAATGAGGATGGTAATCAAATCTGGTGTCATACTTGGACATAGAAAGAATAGACTGTGTAAATTGATGAGATACACAAGCTCTCCTCTGGGGTTGTGATATGCGGTAAGAAAGTTGGAAATAACAACCTCCGTTATTACTAGACAATAAATAAAAAGTATAAGGATGCATACAGTTTTCTCATGCAAACGCGAACATACTCAAGAGAGACTGCTAGCGCAACGGAATTAACCATTCCAGCCTTCTTCAACAATAATTATGGAGCAAGGAATTACCCACAAAATTATTGACATATATCAAAAACCAATTAGACAGAACAAGTTTTCAACATCTTTTACTAAGTAAAAAACGAACCAAATGTATCAACTTAGCCCGTGTGAAGAAAGGGCAAAAGGAAAAGAGGATTTCCATAACACATAGGCTATAACCACTCTACCTTACTACTATATTAATACAAAACTACTACTAACTACATATATTATACTATAATATATATCATATATATATATACATATATCTAATATAATATATAATATATAATTATTATATATACTATATATATAATATATATATATATATATATATATATATATATATATATATATATAATAAAAAATCCTTTTAGTGGACGATCTTTTGCTCACCACTTAGAGGTACTTCCTGAATTGGAGAGTTTTGACTGTCCAATTGTGGAATATGTTCTGTCGACGCGTCGTGGACATCTATTTCTTGTGTCACCTCTGCAAAGTTTTCTGGAAATGATATAAATAACAATACAAAAATACATTTTAAGAATACATTTCCAGAGGAAAAAACCGTTAAATAATATCATCTCACACTTTTAACCAAAAAATAAAATTTAAGTATTTTTACCATTAAAAAAAAAAAGTATTTAATTTTTAAGAAGATTTTACTTACCAATGAACAACCTCTGTTATACTAGCAATAGTAAAAGTAAAGGATGTAACAGTTTGATGATAGGAAACATACTCGAGAGAGTTAGTGAAAGTAGGGGAATTAACATTCCGCCTTTTCAACAATAATTATGGAGAAGGAATTACCAAAAATTTGAATTATCAAAACAATTAGCAGAAAGTTTTGCAACATTTTTTTCTTTTTAAATTTTAAGGATATACTATTTAAATTTAAAATAGTGTGAAGATAACTAAGGAAATTGATTATATACATTAATATATTATAATATATATATAGTATAATATATCATATATTAGAATACTTCAACATACCATTTATATATATAACTATAATCTATATATCTGCTTATATATAATTAATATATATACACTATATTATATATATATACTAATTTAATAAAAATCCTTTTTAGCGGACTATCTTTTGCTCACCACATAGAGGTTCTTCCTGAATCGGAGAGTTTTGACTGTCCAATTGTGGAATATGTTCTGTCGACGCGTCGTGGACATCTATTTCTTGTGTCACCTCTGCAAAGTTTTCTGGAAATGATATAAATAACAATACAAGACCATAATTAAAGTTTGGGCAAATCAGATATATATTAAACGTTTAAAATATTGTCGAACTTTTCCCATAATAATCATAAGTTTATTAGTCTAGAATCTTTATTTCTTAACTTACATCTGATCTTTCGATTTTAATTGGACCAATAATAAAATGCCTTATTAAAAAAAAAAATTTTAACTGATGAATTATTCTCATCAAATAAATCTTGAATATGTTCGTCCTGAGGCTGAAAAATATGTAGATAATTCCATCATTTGTTTCCGACTCGCCATCTAAAAAAGTTATAAATGCAACCTAACGTAATTTATATTTTGGCCAAATATTTATATTATTATATATAAAACGTTTGAGGAATTGATGAAATGTCAAAACAAGAGGCTCAATTATAAATGAGAAATCACTGTTTTTGGAAACCTAAGTGCGTCCATAAATTGCCCAAAAAAAAGGGCAAAAAATTAAATACTGTAAATAAAAAAGGAAAATGTAATTTTAACCAATGATTTTTTACTTACCATAAGCAAGTTCAATAGGTCCACCCTTAGCTACAGAGTTTTGATCTTCTAGTTGTTGACTATTCTCTCTCGACGCGTCGCAGAGAGCTTTTTCTTTCGTTACATCTACATTGTGTACTGGAAATGTGATACATAACATACAAGACGATTTACCATTAACTCAAACGTTAGGAATCCATATAGCTACTATATCATATATACATATAATATATACTTACTATATATATACTATATACCGTAACTAATAACTCATATATATATATACATACTTACTACACTATACTAACACATAATAATAAATATATAAAACCTCATTACCTATACCTACTAAACCCATATATTATATACTATATACTAATCACTACAAATACACATAATATATTACCTACATCTTATATATACATTAATATTAGGCGGCGTGTTACCATTTTGGGTGTTTGAGAAGAAATTGATTAAAATGAGGAATAAAACGTATTAGACAGTGTGTGTGTGGCGTGAAGAAAGGAGTAAATGAGAGACATAAATTAATGTTCATTTGAAATGGTTTGATTTCATGTGGAAAGAACACATGGATTTGGATAGTCGGTTGATTAAGCGGATGTATTGTGGAGCGTGCTGGGAATCGACGTGCAGCGAAAGCGAAGAAAAAGTTGATTGACGTTAGTAAAAGATTGCCTGAGAGGAGACGGAATGAGTTTGGCAGAGGCGAGAAGAAGGGTATAAATAGAGTGAATGAAATGGTTTTTGCTCATGTGAAAGGCAATCGTCGGATGATAGATCGGCATTGATTAAGCGGGATGTATAAGTGGAAAGTTCTGGGACAATCGACAGTGCAGCAAAAAGCAAGGACAAATTGACTTCGACGTTAGAAAAGAGATTTGCTGGGAGAGAGATATGATTTTGGCAGAGGTTTGCCCACCTGAGAAGAATGGTGTATAATAGGAGTGAAATGGAAGAGTTGTGAAGTGGTATGGTTGTGGATCACCCGGGCAAGAGATGAACCCTACATTCCACTGACCTAAGAACTGCCATAAGTAGATGATTCATTGCGCACGGTTCCCTTGAAGCTCATTATGGTGGATTTTTTCTGACCTCGACGAGTTTTCTTAAAAAGGTATAACAGGGAAGCTGGGCTTTCTTTTCGACCTTTGTCATATTCTCTCTACTACTTTTTAGTTTCCAGTGCATGCTACGGGATCTCTACCCCCAGGTCTAGCTGGGAAGAGAAGGTGGGCAATGATTACTAATAATATATATATTTATACTATATATATACACACTACTATATATATATTATATATATCACCCATAATATATAACAATAACTATATATATATTATATTATATATATATACTATACCTAACCTATAATATATAAACCTCACCCCACTAACCACTCCTATAATATTCGACTATCAAGTATATATATTAAATTAGTGAGAAATACGTTCCTATTACACACCATAGGGAAGTTTACTACTTTTCATGGAAAGAGCTTGACGGTTTTGATAGTCTTTTTCTGATAGCTTTTCTTTTAATTTAGGCGTACTTGTGCTTTGTGACTCTTTTTTCTTCATTCCCTAGAAAAATGTAACCTTTTAATAAATAAACCACAATACTTAAAAGAAAGAACTATTCAAAGAAAACTTCTTTATCAGAGTTTGAGAATCGGCAAAAAAAAAAACATTACAAATGCTAATACACCAAGATCTATTGAATGTAAATGGGACTTTTACCTCAAAACGATTACTAAACATATTGATAGAACCGAAGAAAATTAATATCTTAGTTGATGGCTTAGAAAAGGTTAAATTAAAAAATGATTTTAAAATATTAAATTAGAAACAAGGAAATTTAAATTCATTAACATTACCAGTTGAATTCATAAGGGATTTGTTGCTGTTAGTGTATAACCATTATCTCCCTAAAAGGAATTAGATATAATAACTAACCTACTATATATTATATAATATATATATAATTATATATCATTATAATATATATATAATATATATATATTATATATATATATATATATTATATACAAACCTAACCATATATATAAACACCATACACCTCCCCCACAATCTCATCCACTATCTCAATACAACCACAATAATTACACTACTAACCTCACACCACATCACCTAATACATAAAAATATACCATCAACACACCACTATACTAATAACTAAACACACTCAATATACCTATAACTATCAACTAAAATTTCAACTCTTCACCCACGCAACTTCAAAGATCATCGCAACTCCATGTCAACTAACTTACTCCGTCTAAACTGAATTGAATTAAAATCGCAAAAATCGAAAATTTAAAATAGAATTTAAAGAAAACATGATGACAAAAATATTAATACACTACCTTTAACACTCATCGAATTGAATTCATGATTTTTGGTTTTGAAAATACACTTTGGGTAACATTGCCTACAAAATTCATGAGTGTATTTGAAAACAGTCATTTTGTTTTTGCATCATTTTCTTGATTTACTTTCTATTTTCTCTTCCCTTTATTTCACCCATATTTCATTTTCTCTTCCTTTCTTCTCTTTCTTTCTCTTTCTTCTTTTCAATCTTTCTTCTCTTTCTATCTTGAATTTTTCTTCTATGCTATTACCATTTGTTACCATTCTTTTCTTTCTTCGTCCTTCTTTTAAATTTATTTCCCTTCTCTTTCTCATTTTCTTCTCTTCTCCACTAAATTTTCTTCCATCTGTTTCATCCATTGTCGATCTTCTTCTTCTCTTTTAAAGCCATCCGTTATGCGCTTTCTACGTTTCGTTTCTTTTACGCCAAATGTTATTCAAAGCAGAGTTCATCAAGCATTTTTGACTTCCGATTGGCCCTTTCAAGATTTTTATACTGAAACCTCTACACTGACTATTCAAAGGCTTATCCACCACTTCTCTAAAACTCCAATCTCACAAAAACAGCCTCGCCAACAACACACCACCCTCATAAAATCGGACAACACTCCTCAAAACATAACGCAAATATCCCCAAGCGCAACCCCACCTTACTTCCTCACACACACCAAACACTCTCAATTCAACATCCAACCATACTCCCTCATATAAACATATATCCAGCAATAACCTTAACTCACGCCACGCAACATCACAGCCCAATAACACTACGCCCATAAACTACACTAAATATAACATAATATATCCACTTAGCCTACACAACCACACAAAGCATATAAGATAGAGAATAATAAACTCACTTCGCAACTCTCTAAATATACTCCCTACATCCTATATATAACAACCAGAATAACACACATATTATATACACACCAACCATCAATTACTAACAACTAATAGATATATACACACAACAATATCACCAAAATTCAATCTTTCAATACAATATTATAGAGAAGAGATGCATATATATAAAAACATATATATAGATAACCTCTCACTCGCTCTCACTCTTTGGCCCTCTCACCCTCTCAAATGAGAACGATATACCACTATATTGACAGTCATATCCATAGAGAGCGAAGTAATCTCCAGACTCACATACCCCCACTTCCATAAGGCAATCATACGCACCTCACATAATACGCACACCATCGCACCAATAAATGACACCATCCCGCGTCTCCAACATCCACATCGCAGACGCCACAGCACACAGAGCACGCAGATCATGAACGACATCCACCACTTATCATAATCACATACACACTCTACGAGAACTCTATACACTCACCAACACATCCAACAAGCACCAAGAGCCCACATAATATAGAGAACACAAAGAACACCAGAAACACAACACCAATACACCGCGCGAGCACACACCCACACGACGCACCAAGCTAACAACTCACCAGATACACCCTGCCACAGACACCCCTAATCAAAACCACACACCCAACTAACACAACCAACCACCCAACCACTACAAGTCACACTACCACCCAATTCCAAACTCATCAACTAGCTCATCATCTTTCACTCTGACTTGCATCACACACTGAACAACAAAGAACATTTTCCATACTATCCATCTCAACATCGTTTTATATCTTCCGAGTTATACTAACCACATGCAAACTACACAATTCTCTTCAAACATCCCCAACCACAACCCCCACCATAACCACACATCTCATCAAACTCCACAAATTCCCACATATAACAACTAACTCTAAAACACACACTAACTTACACTATCCATCACCTCATCTCACCAATAAAAACTAACCTACTCACCAATATCCATACCTTACTCACTACACATCAATCTCATCTCCACCAACTATACACCATAACCTCTATACTACTCCACCAACAATATTATTATTATATTTATTATATTATTATTAATCTATTATTTTATTATTATTATTATTATATATTATTATTACTTCTTATTATTATTAATTATATATTATTCTTATCATTATCTTATATATTATTATCACTCAATAAATCAAACCATAATAATCCAACCTACTATTAACCTCCACTAATTATAAAAACTACTACATAACATACAACAACACTACACTAACTAACTACATAACCTCCTATACAACAACTATCCAATCCCACACCCCCAAACTACCATTCATAACTAACTTTAATCACCCACCACCCCACCCCCCAACCCCTTATAATTTAATTATAATTAATAATATAATTATTATTATTATTATGATTATTGATATATGATTATGATTATGATTATGGATTATGATTATGATTATGATTATTGATTCATTATTATTATTAATATTATTTATTATTTACATTATTCATTATTTATTATTATTATTATTATTATTATTTATTATTATTGATTATTATTATTATTATTAATTATTATTACTGTTATATATATATAATATATAATATATATATATATATATATCATATATATATATACTATTACCATATATATATACATATATATATATATATATATATATATATATATATATTACTTACTATATACATATTAGTGATGGGACGATTATTGAAATTTTTGCCGATGGACGGATGAGCCGATGGACGATTAAGAGCAAATTTTAGCCGATGACACTTGACCCCCTGACGTGTGACGATATCGATTTACCTTGTAAAAACATATTTAAAAAATTTCTTTCCTTCGCTATCACTCATTATCTATACACCGGATTTAAAATAGAGTGTATATTATATATATATAATATATATTATTAATATATATATATATAATATATATATATATATATATATTACTATATATATATATATATCTTATATCATATATATATATATATATACATATATATATACTAATATATAATAATATACTATCATATAGTATAGTATAGAGGAGCGGAAGAGCGAGAGTATGTAAATAACAGTGAAGAAAATGGTGAAAACATTGGTAAAGCCGGAGGGAAAAACAAAAAGGTGGAATTAAGTACCTTTGCAATGAGTTGGTGAATGTGGAGGTGCAGCCCGGAAGAGGAAGGGTAGAGATGAGGAGGAGGAGAGAAACGAAGAGGGAGTGGGGAGGAGAGGGAATAACGGAGGAGAATGGGAGAAAAGACGTTTAGGGAAAATGAAGGCGGAAAGGACTTCCTGGTGAGGCATGGGATAGCATATTGACATGCTGAAGGAGGGAGGAGGAGGACGCTTGCAAGCCTTGGATGCTGAGATTTCCTCGAAACAGGATTTGAGGTGGAGAATATTAGTTGCCGGGAAGGTTTGGGAAGGTACAAATAAGTACCCATTTATAAAGGTAAGGGGGACGGAAGAGGAAATGGTAAAAATTATAGAGGAATTCTCCTAATGCGATCAAATTTATTTTAGAAATATTTAAGAATATTTAGAAAAGAAAATTAAGATCAAAAAAAGAGCCGAGATTAGGTGAAGAGCAGTATGGATATAGAGGTGGCAGAAGCACTTATAGATTATACATGTTCGCATTGAGAATTGATACAGGAAAAGGACAATGGCCGAAAATATAACAACCAAGAAGGACTATATCGCCTTTGAAGGAAAAGCATTTGAATTCTTACCCAGGGAAAGCTTATGGAGAGTTCCTGGAGAGGTATTATTGAAGTTGAAGACAGACTGATAAAGGCAGTAAGAAGTACATATGTTAATAGCTTAAGAAGGTAAAGACAGGATATTTAAAAACGATGGAGGTTTTGAGGTAAAAACTGGAGTAAGGCAGCGGTAGGTGTTGTCGTCGATACTTTTATAGCATATCTTGGACACAAGTCATAAGAGGCTGTAAAGGAGAGATTAGAAGGAGATATTGACGGAGCACCATCATGGATACGCAGATATTTTGCGTGTTGGAGTGGAGATGGTGAGGGTTGAGGCAAATGGTGCTGTTTTCGCAGAAAAATTGACAGAAGCTGGATTAAATATGAATGTAGAGAAAACAGAAATAATGATAAGTAAGTAGGAGGAGGAGGAGGAGGAGGCAGAGAAGGAGTGGATAGTGGAGGTAGACGGTTAGAGCATATTAACAAAATGTGGACGATATAAATACACTAGTGTAGCACATTTGGAGAGAAGAGGGGGGTGCCAAGGAAAATTACGCGTAGGATTGAGCAGTATGGCAGGACTGTAAGAGCAGTATACCCCATCCTTGAAAGTAAATATAATGAAAGTAAAAGTAAGTTGATTAGCAATATACGAGGAAGTGTTGACACCAATACTGTATGATGGGTCAGAGACATGACGCATGACAGGGAGAGAGGTGCAGTAGGAATTCAGGACAGAAGGACGATGAATGTGTGGCGACGGGATTGGAAAAGACGAAGGAAGCAGACAGAGTGAAGAAACGAGACAAGTGAGCGGAGAGCCGTGGCGTGTGAAACCCATGATGAAATAAAGGTGGAACTGCGTTTGCAGGGATACTTCTTCGAACGAGCAAAGCCGGGCTTTTCATCAAAGGAAAGTGCGCTACCTCCTTAGTTCTCCTACTGACAAATCTTTCAATCTCAGCAACTTCTGTAAATCTGCCTTTCCTATCGAGCTGTAGCTCTCACTTGTATTCTATCTAAGATCTTTGAAATCCTTTCTCAACTCACCTTCTTGAATCATCTGGACAAACTCATTCCGATCGCCAAGTACGGCCTCTCGTTGCACCGCAAGTCTCCTGGCGATATACATTCCTATCTTAACCAATTTAT
>JABUQX010028688.1:27500-40000 GCA_015478945.1 Trachelipus rathkii | reverse complement strand
AGATTGAGGTCATCGCACCTTATTCCAAGATTGCAACATCTTTAGCAACGAATGCCCAATGGCACACCCTTTATTCTCCTCTGTTTTCAGTCGCATGTTGGTCTCTATACTGATCGCATTCGCTGCTTACACGTTGTATCCTTGTTTTGGTGCTGTGTTTGTATTTTGCCTTTGTCTCTTCAATCTTATTTGAAGCAGAGGTCTAATTACATTTTTCAACCTTTTATTAATTATTAATGTAGTGCATTTATGTGTAATTTCTAATTGCATGTTAGTTAATGGTGATTTATAATTGTGCTTGCTTGTAATTCGAGTTCCGTAAGTACGTCATTGTGTAGGTATGAATCATAAGAGTGAGCTGAACTCAGGTGAGTACTCCATCGTTGGTTTATACACACGAGATTAATTATTTGTATTTGTGAAGAAACAAGCGCTCTCTAACTATCCTACTAGAGTAGTTTAGATGATACTTGAAATCTCTTCAGTCTCATCTATTGGAGATACATAAAACACGCTGTCCTGTTTTTTTTCTCCTCATCTTGCTTTTACCTATTATTTCCTTCTGAAGGAATCTTGGGAATTTTCTGTATATTTCCAAGAGGGTTCTTCCGCTTTGTAGTGGAAATTGGTACACATACATGTTTACATGTTTCGTGTACGCCTGTATGTTTAGCAAGGAATTCCACTAGAAAGGGGGAGGGGCAAAGGAGGCCTTCCTTCTTCACACTACAAAATTATATTCGCAATTATATTATATCATTTATTTTTTGTACCACGGGATTTATATCTATTATTTGGTGTTTGTTTGTGTGTGCTATCCTGTAATAAAGCCGTACCTACATGTGGATTGTATATACAACAAACAGAAGTCGATTTACTCCTTAACTACGTTTATAAGAAAAAGGGGGAATAAAAATTAGAGAGAGAGGGAGGGGGGCTGCATATTACCCCTTTTATTCGCTCAATATCTCCCCCATTTTATCGTAGGTTAAAAGCAAATTTCGACAGTTGGCGCCCAATTATTACTACCCAACCCCCCACCCCCGCTTGGCACTTCGCGTCGCTTTGTGCCTAGCGGCCAACCCTCATTTATTATTCCTTTTCGCGGGTGACCTTTTTACCCTCATCGTGCTTCGCCCTTTGTAAGCATCGTGCTTAGCGGCGCAGGCGTATTAATCATCGCTTTGGCGAGTGACCTCTGCCCTACGGCGCTGCCACTCGTTATACCCGATTACCCCTCGCGACCGCTACTGATTTATATCCCTTTCTCCGTTTTTTTCGCGGGGACTTTGATGAACGAGCGACGTTCCAATGAACTGAAACATAAAGTTCGAATTTGTTTATATTACATGTTATTTATGATTTTATTCGAGAAATCGGGAACTTGTTTACTTAAGACAATTTATTACCGTTTCAGAACTCGAGGTAAGAACGTGTTAAAAATTAAAATTTAAATTTAAATTTAATTTTATTGACTTTATTAATCTGTCTGATTTTATTTGACTGACTGACTACGAGCAGAAGTAAACCAGACC
The DNA here is from genome assembly GCA_015478945.1 of Trachelipus rathkii. Taxonomy (NCBI): domain Eukaryota; kingdom Metazoa; phylum Arthropoda; class Malacostraca; order Isopoda; family Trachelipodidae; genus Trachelipus; species Trachelipus rathkii. Next base: position 38,465 of record JABUQX010028688.1, on the reverse strand, counting down.
TGAATGGTTGCAAGGTTCATAGGTAGGAAACTTATTTACAAACACACGTTTAACAATAGGAAACAATTTCAAACACACCGCACACAATTAGTGGTTTGAATCTCTTTGTCTTTATTTTATTTTATCTTGTTTTTTTTTTTATTCTTATTCTTTATTATTATTATTTCATTATTATTACACACACATTTTAATCATTTTCATTTTTTTGCTTTTATATTTTAATTTTTTCTGTATACATCGCTTGAGGAAGCAGACATATTTTTTTGGTTTTTAATCTTTTCTCTATTTTTTTATATATATTTTTTCTTTTTTTGTGTTTGTCTGTATTGGCTGGCTTACAGTAGACAGACAGACATAAAACGCAGTTTACTTTGGTGGACGTGTTTTAATATTTTGTATATACCTTTCCTTTTGGTATTTTAATTAAAATATAATATTATGACCAGGTCGAAGGGAGCAAAAGGCCCTAGTCCCATGAGAATTTCCAATTCAGGGGCATCGAAAGAGGAAGGGTCCATTCGGAACGAAAATACCAAAAGAAAAACAACGACGGCAACAGACCTTCTGTCTATCCCGGAGTCTACATCAGAGTTAGGTAGCAACAGCACTGTTGAGAACATATCTGATTTGAATAATGTGGATTCGACGGACACAAAAGAGCTCAGGGACTCGAAACGAGTTCGCTTATCTCAAAGAGCTCGTCTCAGTCTTGCCTCTACCGAACTTGAAGATTTATTATCAGCTCCCGAGGCCTCTTCAGCGTCTATTCTCACACTTAGTCAATTATTAAACGACATCAGTTTAAAACTTGACGAGAGTGACAAGATCATTCAAGACTCCTTGAGCGGTGCATTATTCATTGCAGACGATACAGAATGTTTTAAAATTCAAAGGATGATCAGAGAACAAATAAATCGTGCTGATGAATATCTGAACTCTATGAAAAAATCTAATAAAGGTTCATGTACTTCTTCCTCAACGAGGAATTCTTGTTGCTCTAGGAACAACCATAACTTCGGTCTTTTTAGGCCTCCTACTAAAAAGCTACCACTGTTTGATGGAAATTCAATTGAATTTCAATCATTTTTGGAATCATTTGAGTCAATAGCAGAAGGTCACGGTTATAAGGACAATATTAAATTGGAACTTCTTTTCGACTGCTTAAGGGGTAATGCCTTGAAACTTGTTTCCGGATACTCACGGGTCGGAGAGAACTACCAGATTGTTTTGAAGCAGCTCAAAAATGATTTTGGTAACAAAGCTAAGGTCATTGAGGCGCTAATTTTGAAATTATGTGGATTGTCTTCCCCTGAATATACTCATGAGGATCTGTATAGATTTAAAGCAGATTTGTTCTGCTATGTAGAATCCCTTAAGAATAAGGAGATGGTTGGTGATTGTAAGAGTTGCTCAATCATTCTAGGTTCCCTCCTAGCTCAGAAAATACCCCAGGAGATAAAGGACAAAGTACCCTGGGGCAAGGCCAAAGAAAATTGGACTCTAGACTTTCTCGTGGAGATGGTAGATCAAGCCCTCTCTTTTTTGGAAGCATCTAGACAAATTTCTTCCGAAATCAAAGGAGCCAAGGAGACCAGGGAATCATCTAAAGGAAGTAACACTTCACAACAATTACCAACAAACAAACAGAAGTCCACAGGAGCCAAACCTAAGGTTTCAACAATTTTGACTACTACGGGAACAAAATCCCACTCTACAAAACAGCCGGCTCAAAATGCGGCCCCCACCAGTCAGAATACTGGGGATAAAGTCATAATATGTAGATTTTGTAAAGGACCGCATTATCCTTCGGAGTGTGTCTTGCTTCCGACACCAGAATTGAGACAACAGGTTGTTAAGACCCAAGGTTGGTGTGAAAGGTGTTTGGCTCAGAACCACACCACCTACAATTGCAAAAACCAAAGGCCTTGTTTTAAGTGTCAGGCAACAGATCATCATGTAGTGTTCTGTCGTCAAAATGGAAACCAAAGCCAGAGGGCAAACGTTTCCCCACAGACACAACCCACGTCTCCTCCTCAGGAGACTTTGAATAATGTGACAACACTCCTCTCAGCAAACAGAGGAGTTGCTTTACCATTAGCAGACTTATCTGTTTATAAAGGAGACAAGACTATCCTTGTAAGAGCGCTTTATGATCAAGCCTCGCAACGCAGTCTCGTATCTCGCTCGGTGGTGAAAGCATTGCAATGTTCTCCTCACTCCAAAATTCGTATAGCTATCAACGGCATCAATCAAAATGGCCCCGCCACGTTGCGTGATGTCGTGACTTTAAAAATAAAGACGGACGATGGAACCATTTCCATCTCTGCTATCGTTGTTGATCACCTTCCCACAGATATTCATATCCCTGGATTGGTCAAGACGACAAGGATGCTACGTAGACATCATGTCAAATTAGCCAACCCTTATCCCACTGGAAATAGCGTGACGGATGTAGGGATACTCGTGGGGTCGGACGCCCTTCCCCTATTTTTGAAGTCATATGAGACTTTCCGCGGAATCAACCTGATGGATACCAACGTTGGAAAATTAATTTGGGGGGAATTACCCTTTGTTTCCAGCGATTCTGAGTCACAGGTTTCGGTTGTTTCAACGTATCGGGCCGAAGTTCGACTCTATGACGATTTTAGATCCGAAACAACCCCCTTCAACATGGAGCACCACCCCTCCTCCACAATAAGCGAAGAAGAAATTGGAGCGGAACATCCGTTTAGCGATGAAGAGGAGGTGGAAAAACAACAGTTTCCTTCCAGTGCACCCGAAGAAGAGGAAGGAGAGGAAGCTTCATTCCCCATTGAGGATTTGGACCGACTGTGGTCTCTTTCACACATTGGCATCCTACCGAATGAACGATTCACCGAAGCGGAAAAAACAACTTTAGAGTCATTCCGGGAAAACCTCTCCTTTGAGGACGGGAGGTATGTTGTTTCGTTACCATGGCGTTCTAATCACCCTCCACTCCCGGATAATTACGCTCTTTCAAAGCGACGACTTTACAGCGTCCTTAAAAAACTTAGATCTGATGCTGAACTTCTTAACTCGTATTCTGAAGTCATCCAGGATCAGCTTTCCAGGGATTTCATAGAAGAGGTGAATCCCACTACCCCAATTCATCCTGAGGCAAAACTACATTACTTACCCCATCATGGGGTTCGTAAAACCTCTTCTACCACAGGACTAAGACTAGTCTTCGATTGTTCTTCTAACAATCCAAGCCTCAACCAATGTCTTCACAGTGGCCCCTCTCTTATTACGGACTTAGGTAAAATCCTCCTCAAGTTCCGCTTGAGACGTTATGCCACTTCTTCAGACATAGAGAAGGCATTTTTAGGGATCCGTCTTGCACCAAAAGATAAGGATTCTACACGTTTTTTATGGGTGAAGGACCCCTCAGATGCTAGAAGTCCCATAGTAACTTACCGTTTTAAGTCCGTTTTATTTGGGGCCACATGCAGCCCATTTTTGCTGGCTGCTTGTATTCACCATCATGTCCAACACTCAGATACTGATTACGAGGACATTATCCTCAATCAAATTTATGTCGACAACCTCTTCGGGACCTTTGACACCGAAGAAGAGGTGGAAGTTTTTTTCTTTCAATCAAGAGATCTCTTTCAAAGGGCTGGTCTCAATCTACGAGAGTGGACATCAAATTCACAACTTGCGAACACCGAGTTCAAAAGAAATAAAGTTGGTGTTGATGAAACCACCATTAAGGTTTTGGGGTTGGAGTGGGATACAGTTGAAGACGCAATCTCCTACAGTCACAAGACATTTGACACGGAAGCTGACACTAAAAGGAAGATTCTTCATAATATAGCGTCGGCATTCGATCCCCTTGGTATATTATCACCGGTAGTGATCCGAGGGAAGATACTCCTCCAGAAATTATGGAAAAGCAAATTAGATTGGGATCACAAAATCCCAGAGGAGTATAGAAAGGAGTGGCAGGCCATAGCTAATAGCCTGTCTCATTGCCTAAAGTTTAAGTTGCCTCGGCAATTAATATTTTCAAAGGAAGTGGAGCTACATGCATTCTCAGATGCTTCGAAGGCTGCTTATGGCACTGTAGTGTACGTCGTTTCCGACTTAGACACTGACTTAGATTCAAGTCTCACTACACCTACTTCCAATATTCTTATGGCTAAGGTAAAGGTTTCTCCCATAAAGGAGCTTACCATGCCACGTTTAGAACTCATGGGAGCATTACTCTCCACCCGAATTCTTAAATTTATTCTCAGTGCTTATGAGGGTCTATTAAGAGTTCGTAAAATCTATTGCTGGAGTGATAGTCAAGTCGCTTTGCAATGGATACATTCTACGAAGCAGCTTCCTACTTTCAACCAAAATAGAGTGGATGAAATTAGAAAAAATTTACCGTCAGCAGAGTGGAGGTACGTTCCTACCAAAGACAACCCAGCCGACGCTGCTTCCCGTGGATCCAGCTATAAATATATATTTTCAGATTTATGGCAAAGAGGACCCACCTGGCTTTTAAAGCCATCTGACTGGCCTACATGGGCCGAACATCCATCATTTTCGGAAGACATCTTGGAGGAGAACAATATTACTGTAACTACAACAGTTACAGGAAGTCCAGAAGGGGTTCCCCTCCTAGAGTTGAATAATTATTCGTCACTTGACAAGGTGTATCGCATTACTACCTTAGTTTATCGATTCATTCAGAATCTTAAGAATGCGAAGCTTAAAGCGCCTTTGATCAAGACCATTACTCAACCAGTGTTCTCTCACCAATTTTCCATAGAAGAAAAAAGTAGGGCAGAGTTTTATTGGATTCGAACCCTTCAAAGAGAACACTTTCAACCCGAAATAATCTGCATTCGAGATAACTTACCCCTCACTCAATTAACTAAACAGTTAAGTTTGATATTAGTGGAGGGTGTTCTTAGGTGTGATAGGAGACTTAATAATGCCTTACTTCCGAATGATACCAAGTTCCCTATCCTCCTTCCAACCAATTCCCATTTTATTAAGCTTATTGTATGGCATTTTCATAACACTCGTCACCACATTGGAATTTCAGAACTTCTTTTGATCATTCGTCGGAAGTTCTATTTTACACGCATGCGGCAGACTATAAAGAAGATAGTCCGACCTTGTGTTGAGTGCAAACGCCTCCAAGCAGTCCATTTTCGCTCTGCTCCTCTTGCAGCTTTGCCTAGCTCTCGTGTGGTGGAGAGCAAACCCTTCACAGTCATTGGAGTGGATTTTACCGGTTACTTCAATGTGAAGACTTCGAGAACTGCCATCACTAAGTGTTATATAGTTCTTTTTACTTGCGCTGTTACCCGGGCCGTTCACCTGGAGCTTGCCTTCGATAATAGCACAGAGTCTTTCTTGAGAGCGCTACGTAGGTTCATGGGCAGACGTGGTACTCCTTCTATAATATACTCGGACAACGCGACTTATTTTCAAGCGGCGTCTCAGTATATCAAAGATTTGCGTACATTACCATCGGTTAGAGATTTTTTGACCACACACTCCATTACTTGGAGATTTAACCCCGCTCGTAGTAGCCACTATGGTGGGTTCTTTGAACGTTTAATCGGGTTAACTAAAACCCATCTAAAGAGAATTCTGAAAACTGCTTTAGTCACTTTTGACGAGTTTTACACAGTTCTCGCTGAGGTCGAACTAGTTCTTAACTGTAGACCACTCACCTTTGTGGGAGACGAGCTTCATTGCGAGGAGCCTCTCACACCCTCACACCTACTCGTGGGTTATAAGCTTAACACTCTTCCTATTCCAGAAGAGCTTTTAGAGTCGGACACTACTTACCGGGACCCGGTTAAATTAAATAAAAGGTATCGGTACACGCTTTCGCTTATTTCCAAATTCCAGTGTGCATGGAGTAAGGACTATTTACTTAATCTTAAGCAATCTTGGAATGTTTCTGGCCATCCTAACATTGCTATCGGTGATGTAGTCTTGGTGGAGGATGATGGTCCTCGTTTGAAATGGAAATTAGGCATAGTAAAAACCCTTCACACTTCTCCTGATGGGTACGTCCGATCAGTTTCATTAAATACAAAGAATGGGGAGATCACTCGAGCTATAGTGCATCTATACCCTTTAGAAATCCATTCTAATATTTTTAATTTAGATGACGCGTCCTCTTTAGAGGAACCTACCTCGACATTGGGTTCCCAACCGGAGAGAACTACACGTCAAGCTCACATTTTAGCGAAACAACGCATTAAGGCTATTCTTTCAGATGAAGAATAGTCGAACCATTTTTTTTTTTGTGTCCTTTGACATAACATACAAATGTTCTACAATTAGACATTACGTACACTGCGCAGTAACGTCTTTTATCTTGTGATCCATAGACACAACTGTAGAACTTTTATCTTGGCTTCCTTGTACTCGGGGGGAGTTGGATGACATTTGCGTTAAATATGGTACAAACCTAATATTTAAGCTCGCTGTAGCCTACAACCTTTTCGAAGCTTTCAGGGCAATTGTAGGACGTTCATTTTTTTAATCATATCTCACTTTAAGAACTGAATTATCCTAAAACCCCTTCTTGTTGGTCACGTTTCCCTAGGCGTTTGGATGGGCGTATGACGCGATATGATCACGTCGTATAGAGAAATTCCTGGGACTTTAAAGAGGTGATAACCCCTTTTATATATTTCCCTTGAATATGAAGGAATGACAATCTCTTTTTTCATACTCAACCATCCCTTTCTTTTCGGGGAGTCGAAGGGGCGTTCCCAGAGACCACGTTCCCTTCGAAGGGGGGTATTTATTGTTGGTTGAGCTAAACAATTGTTATTCTTTGAATGGTCTACTATCCAAACAATTTAAAGGGTTGGATTAACACGATGGAAACGGAGTATTCAGTATCTTATATGCTATTCATCATTTGAGAATTTAGAGCGTCCTACAAACGCGACTGAGACTTTAATGGGTTGAGGTTACAGGGGTTGTATCTTAAGTAAACCATTTTTTTTTTTTTGTCATCCATATCTCCTGGAAGAATGGAGGCCTTCATATTTTTCTCTTTTATTGCAATACTATGAACATAGTCTTCAATAAACCTTTTTTTTTTCCTTCTCTTCGGTGGGAGCTTAATGTCGACGATTTTTCAAATATCGACCATTGTTTTTTATTATTATTATTATTATTTTTTCTTATTTTTTCTGCACTATAGTTTCAAGCCTCCTTGTTTCAGAATGAGGTAGTTATAAAGTAAAGAATTTCCCTTTCACAATAAAGGAGGTACTTTTGTAATCAGGATTTGTTTAAAATGCCCATTCTCTCACGTCCGAGATTGAGGTCATCGCACCTTATTCCAAGATTGCAACATCTTTAGCAACGAATGCCCAATGGCACACCCTTTATTCTCCTCTGTTTTTAGTCGCATGCTGGTTCTCTTACTGATCGCATTCGCTGCTTACACGGTGTATTCTTGTTTTAGTGCTGTGTTGTTTTTTGGTTCTGTCTCTTCTTTGCTTGAAGCAGAGCCTAATAACCTTTTTTAATCTTTTATTAATTAAGTGCATTTATGTGTAATTTCTAATTGCATGTTGTAAATAATAGTGTGTGTGTTGTGCTTTTATAAATCAGTCTTGGTTATAATTTACGTCACCCTACCTACAGTAAGTCAGTGTTGTGTGTATGTATCAATCGGGGAGTGTACGTGAAGAACTCAGGTGAGTACTCCATCCTTTGGTTTTTTACACACGAGCTTAGAGAATTGTATTTGTGAAGAAACAAACATTCTCCTACTGTCAATATTAAAGTAGCTTTTAGATGAAATTTGTCTCTTCAGTTTCATCTAATAGAGATACATCAGACACTCCGCTTTCCTGTATCTTTAGCCTTTGCTTGCTTTTACCTATTATTTCCTTCTGAAGGAATCTTGGGAATTTTCTGTATATTTCCAAGAGGGTTCTTCCGCTTTGTAGTGGAAATTGGTACACATACATGTGTGCATGTTTCGTGTACGCCTGTATGTTTAGCAAGGAATTCCACTAGAAAGGGGGAGGGGCAAAGGAGGCCTTCCTTCTTCACACTACAAAATTATATTCGTAATTATATTATATCATTTATTTTTTGTACCACGGGATTTATATCTATTATTTGGTGTTTGTTTGTGTGTGCTATCCTGTAATAAAGCCGTACCTACATGTGGATTGTATATACAACAAACAGAAGTCGATTTACTCCTTAACTACGTATATAAGAAAAAGGGGGAATAAAAATTAGAGAGAGAGGGAGGGGGCTGCATATTACCCCTTTTATTCGCTCAATATCTCCCCCATTTTTTCGTAGGTTAAAAGCAAATTTCGACAGGCACAAAAAATAACCCACTTTCAACTAGTTTCAAAATCATTATTCACATGGATAATATAGATATATATATATAGATATTAAAAAAGACCATATATGTAGAGGTAGAGATGTCTTCTATTCTATGTATAAATAAATATATATATATATATATATACTGTAGTATATACTGTATATATAGTGTATATATATATATATATATATATATTATATATATATTATTATATATATATATATATATATAATATATATATACTATATATATATATATTATATTAATATATATATAATAGTATAGTATAAAACTGTCGGAAGGGTAGTAATGTAGGACTACCAGAAAAGAAGTGTGGTTCTTAATAGTCATGTTATTAAAAATCATCATGGGAACTGATGAAAGCAATGTTTTCATGGTTCTTTGATGGGTACACTTCGTTTTTCTTAATCTACGTAAACGATTTAAAGTGAGGGAATAAGAAGTATGGTTTCTTAAGGTACTACTTTTGGTATTTTTGTTGGGAATACTTGAAGGATTTTCTATTAAAGTTGGGTCATGAAAAGTGCAAACAAGAATTTCAAGCAAAAATATGTTTGGTGGGCCTTTGCATTATGGAGAAGTTGGTTAGTGATGAGGTGTTTTGTTTTAATTGGGTGTTGATTGTGTGTGTGTCGATCACAGCTACGAGCTCAGTCGAGCTGAGCTCGCCTTGAGCTACACTCTCACGTGACTATGCACTACATGCACATCACGCACACACTAGCACACGTGTCGACTATCATGTCGACATCGACTGAGCTGTACGCACACACACACACAACATATATATATATATGATAGTATATGTATATTGTAATTAGTATATATATATATATTATATGAAATATATATATATATATATATATATATTAACCTAACTTAACCTAGTTTAACCTAACCTAACCTAACCTAACCTAACCTAACCTAACCTAACCTAACCTAACCTAACCTAACCTAACATAACCTAACCTAACCTAACAACCTAAGTTAACCTAACCTAACCTAACCTATCATAACGCCTGCTGCGGGCTGTACAGGAATTTTTTTTGATGGCGTGTCGACATTTTTCCCTCTTGACCATTTGGGCTAGTTCCCAAACAGTTAGCTAAATACTGTGCAGAAGTTTGAATCTCTTTTCAAAGAAAATTTCATTGAAATGATTGAATGCTTGAATGACTTGACTTACGAGACCACAAGTCATTCAATGATTGAATCCTTGAATGACTTGTGGTCCCATACGGTTTATGAGATGAGAATGATAAAAATGAGAATGTTTTCGATGAAAAGAAGGTTTCTGGTAGGTACTATAATATTTTTGTTCATTACTCTGATAAAAAGAGTAAGTTTTTCAAATAAAACCATTATTAAAGACCTATATACCATATTAGGTAAGTAAAAATGGAAGCATTTTTGTCAGGTTTGAAAAAGTACTTAATCAGAAACCAAATAGTTCATGTTAGTATTAGGTTTCCTCTGGATGTGATAACTAATAGTTCACGTGTAGTTTATATAAATAGTTTGGTAGGTATAGGCATAAAAATGATTTGAGATTTATATAGTTAATAAGTATTGTTGTTCTTTTTTATTTTGTTTCAATGGTACTTTGTTTTTGAGCAGTGGTTGTCTAGTAAATTAAAAACAGGAAAAAATTGCATACTTTAGTATATTGTGAGTAACATTAAAATATTGTTTTTTTTTTCAATTAACTTAAATTGCATGTACTAAAGTGCAAGGTAATAATAGTGGCTGTAAAACTATTTATTCAAAATAAATATTAACATCTTTATTAATAGTTAGAAGGAATGTTAATATGTTAAAAAGTATTTTTCAGAAAGAAAATAAATTCCGGTTGAGGACGGAAACTGAACCGGAATAACATCTTAAATTCCGGTTGAACCGAAATTACGATACACCTCTAATAGGGCAATGTCCATGACGTGCCAACGTTTATCAATATAATATATATATATATATAATATTATATATATATATAATATATATAATATATATATAATATTAATATATATATATATAAATATATATATATAATATATATATGTGTAATAAAATTAATAGTATTATGTGGCTATATTAGAAACGTTAGTAATTATTATTCCTTATTTATCTAAAATATCAAAGTAATAAAATTTAAATTTTATTTTTGCGATTAAAAAGCAATAAAAGTAAAGATTGAACTTCTCTTTAGAATATATTAAAAAAATATCTTAATATATATATATATATATATTATGTATATATATATATATTATATTATAGTATATATATATATATAATATATATATATATATATATATATATATATATTTATATTATATATATTATATATATATAATTATTATATATATATTATAATATTTTATTATTATTACCCTTTCTACGCAATACAATTAGTATACAATTTTGTACATTACATAATATATATAATATATATATATATATTATATATATATATATATATATATATATATATATATATATATATTTATATATAATATGTATATATATACTCACGGTATATATATATATATATATAGGTATATATATATATATATTATATATATATATATATATAT
>JABUQX010028688.1:12500-22500 GCA_015478945.1 Trachelipus rathkii | reverse complement strand
GGTTCGATCCAGGCGGCGACGGTCTAGATGCGCCTTGCGGAGAGGAGAGGAAGAGAGAGAGAGAGAAGAGAGAGAGGAGAGAGAGAAGAGAGAGAGAGAGAGAAGAGAGAAGCAAATGGGATGCTGGGGATAAAATTATAATGTTTTCTTTGGAGATATTATGACTATTTTCTATTGAATGGGTCCTGGTAGCCGAATTCTCAGGAGAAGTCAATGGTCGGTTAGTTCTAAATGAAAGACCTAAGATTTTGGAACAATTTCAGCTAACTGTAAGTTGGTAAGGCTGCCCTGGCCTAACATACGCGGGCTTGGCAAGTCTCACAGAATACTGAAAAGCAGACAACCGAAAGGACGCTCAAACATTGGTATAATGTCTTTCATTCTGAAAAGCTCTTTATTCTAAAATCATTTATGGTATACATTAATTTATAAGACTAGGAAAAAGTTTTGGTAACTGATAATTCAAGGACTTTTAACGAGTGTTGAAGTATTGTGTCCAAAATATGGAATTTTTAAATAAACTTTCTGTATTGATGAATCTATGGTTATTTATTTCTTGGGTCAAAAAGGATTATCAATTATTAATGAGTTTATGAAGGTTTTCTGGAAACAAATTTAATTTAGCAAACTATTTAAAAATTCGACTTCATTCTGAAAATCTAGCAACGATGTTGAGAGTTTGTAGAGTTCTAACAATTCGGCAAGATAGGCTGAACAAAGAGTTTAACCTTCAGGAAGATAGTAAAAAAAAGTGGTCAAGCAGTTAAGGGTGCTAAACTAAACCTAATATTCCGATGTTGGTAGAATATTTAAAAATTGATGGACGTAGGCGTAGTTCTCTAAAAAAATAAACCACCGGTATCAATATACCTTATAAGTGGTTTAAATTCAGTGGGGCAATTCTCGTGGGTATTTCTCATGGCTTGCACAAAAATGCATTAGCATATGTGGGACCAAGTGGCAGACATTGCCTGTAATATCTGCTTATAAAGTTGGTTAGTAAAAGAAAAAAGTGTCAACAGTGGAGAACATCAAAACTCGAGGATTGATTTTTTACATTATTAATTTTCTGTTCAGCTGATTTAAAAGTCCATTAGTTATGATCATACGAGTCTCATTAACAAGAATGTTTTGTGAACTGTGTGGTTCATCAAAGCTATATAAGCCTTCTTCTATGCCCAAATGAAGAAACAAGATCAGAAAACTGGAAAGAATCTCTTTAGGGTAAATTCATAACATATTAAAGGTTTTATAATTTTTAAGAAAAATTTGGATATTTTATAAATTAAGAGAAATTTCTAATAATAGGTATATAATAATAATAATAATAATAATAATAATAATAATAATAATAATAATAATAATAATAATAATAATAATAATAATGAAAAAATAACCTTAATAAAAATAATGATAATAACAATAAAAAGCAATTGCAGAAATAACAATGCCAATTAAAATAATAATAAAAGTAACAATAATAATAATAATAATAATAATAATAATAATAATAATAATAATAATAATAATAATAATAATAATGATAATAATAATAATAATAATAATGATAATAATAATGATAATAATAATAAAATAATAATAATAATAATAATAATAATAATAATAATAATAATAATAATAATAATAATAATAATAATAATAATAATAATAATAATAATAATAATAATAATAATAATAATAATAATAATAATAATACAAAAATAATAATAATAATAATAATAATAATAATAATAATAATAATAATAATAATAATAATAATAATAAAATATTAAATTAAATGTTAATAAATTCTTAATAATAATAATAATAATAATAATAATAATAATAATAATAATAATAATAATAATAATAATAATAATAATAATAATAATAATAATAATAATAATAATAATAATAAAAATAATAATAATAATAATAATAGAAGAAGAAGAAGAAGAAGAAGAAGAAGAAGAAGAAGAAGAAGAAGAAGGAAGAGGACGAGGAATGATTTCATTTGGTGTTTTCAATGTAAAAGAAGAAGAAGAATTTATTATTATTATTATTATTATTATTATTATTATTATTATTAATGTGTGTGTGCAATATGTTTAAAGAAGACTTATATGTGTCCTTATTATTATTATTATTGACCTATTTCTATTATTATTATTATTATTATTATTATTATTATTATTATTATTATTATTATTATTATTATTATTATTATTATTATTATTATTATTATTATTATTATATAAATGAAAGTGGATACAACACCATAAATATTTATTTTACAACGAATTCACTACGACAGCGTATGTTGCAACACAAGTACAGATCATGAAAGATCTCTCAGCACATTCAGGTTGACCATGAAAAATTTCATAACAGAGACATTGTAAATTACTTCAAAATTATGCTTAAGAAGATTGACTCTTTGTGGTCTTAAATTGGTGAAGTCCCATCTCATAAGAAAACTTAGACCGGACACCAACATCAAATGCATTAGGGTGTCCAATCATCTTCAAATTTTTCTGAGAGAGAGAGAGAGAGAGAGAGAGAGAGAGAGAGAGAGAGAGAGAGAGAGAGAGAGAGAGAGAGAGAGAGAGAGAGAGAGAGAGAGAGAGAGAGAGAGAGAGAGAAGTTGTTTAAAAAATAGAGAGAGAAAGAGGGAGAGAGAGAGAGAGAGAGAGAGAGAGAGAGAGAGAGAGAGAGAGAGAGAGAGAGAGAGAGAGAGAGCTTAACACTATTCTTAATTTTCGTATATTTCTAATAAAATTTTTAATCTTACTTATTTTTTTTGATAAATTTTTATAAATTTTTAAATTTTAGTTTCTTTATTTTTTGAGAATTGTCATATCCTAAAAAATGTCGAACGTGAGTGGACGAAAGCTCGGATTATTGAAAAAAAAGAAAAAGAAAAACAGGTAATTTTATTTTATTCCAGAATTGTCCTGAAAAAAGGTTTCTGAAAATGTTAAGAAGTATTTAAACTGGAGGGATCATGCACAAATAATGTAATAATAATAATAATAATAATAATAAGAATATTACTATTTTTAATAATATAATAATAATAATAATAATAATAATAATAATAATAATAATAATAATAATAATAATAACTATAATTATGATAATAATAATAATGATAAAAATAATAATAATATTAATAATAATAATAATAATAATAATAATAATAATAATAATAATAATAATAATAATAATAATAATAATAATAATAATAATAATAATAATAATAATAATAATAATAATAATAATAATAATAATAATAATAATAATAATAATAATAACAAAAGATGTGGCTATAGTCGCCGATGGGATAATGATTGGCCTCCTTCTGCTAAACATTTTCTCCCGAAATTCCATAGGTCGATCGTATTTGTTCTCGTGCCATTCTGTCAAGAGTCATTCAATGCATGTTGGGAATATTAAAAAATTTTGTTCTCCTATCACCTTTGCTAATTTTTGTTTCATAAGTCGTTCCAGAGATATTGCCACATTGGTCAACGTCTTCATAGCTCAGAGTAAAGGAAAATTGCAGCCTGTTTAGTTCTCTTATACTTTAAAAAAAATAAATAAATTCTGGCATCTTACCAGAAATTTACTGGTTTGCCAGTGAGAGTGAAAGACAGAGAGTTGTCCTAGGCTCTTTTAGGCATGCTTAGAGTATATGATTATTCCAAGATTTACCAGTGAGTGAAAGACCGAGTTGTCATTGCGCTCTTTTAGGTATGTTTAGAGACCATGATTATTCAGGAAAGTTTTTAAAAGCTAAGGGTAGTAAGAACAAAGGAAGCCGAGCTGTGTTTCAGATAATTATGTGCAAAAATGTTTGGGTCGAGTTGCTGAGTAAACATCTGAGTTTTGAAACATTGAAACAACTCTTTCTCCGTTCAGTAATCTGGGTCAGTTGCCCAAGACCGCTACTTGCTGCTGGATGGAAGAATTTTAAGATGAAAGGAGAATATAAGAAAAATAAATCCAGTAAACACACATACACTCACACGCATGGGGCATATGCTATATATATATATATATATATGTATATATATATATATATATATATATATATATATATATATATATATATATATATATATATATATATATATATATATATATATATATATATATATATATATATATATATATATATGATACCCAAACCATCCACATGCATTAAATATATATATATATATATATATATATATATATATATATATACTATATATATATATATATATATATATATATATATATATATAACTATATATATATATATATATATATATATATATATATATATATATATATATATATATATATACCTTCTCTACATGTTCCACCATGGAAGAGGTCCTGCGTCCAGGTACCCCACCACTCCACAGATCTCCTCAGAGATCCTCCAGGGATGAAATATTCCATGTTGTTTTTATGTTGAGAGTTAGTTGATTAAACAGGATGAAAAGTGGAATGTGTCCTCGGGACCTGGTAACAATTTTGACAGATGTTTGTAATGGTTTGGTTAGGTTAAATCTGTGTAATATTGTAAGTTAGGGTGGTGACACATCTTAAGCTTGGCGATGATTGACTGGTTCTTGGTAGTGAGTTGAATTCTGGTGCTATTTCTGGTGGGTGTTTGTTTAAAATGTTGTTTGGTGGTCTGCGTCTTAAGTAGTTTTCTGTTAGTGTCGTGTGGATTTGTTTGGTGTATGTTGTGTTGTTTGGTGGAGGTGGAATGTTGTTCAGAATTTGTTTGTAATATAGAGCTGGTGAAGAAGGAGGTTGTTTGAGTCTGTGGTGGGTGGAGTTAGAGAGTGAAATGTGGCATGGGTGTTGGGGTGTTTGGGTTTTGGAAAAGAATTGTGTGCCTATCATGTCCAGGTGTGTGTCTATGGGTAGAATTTTGGTTTCTTCGTGTAGGTGTTGTTGGACAGGGTTGTGGAGTCGGTTCAAAAATTTTCCGGCCGACTCCGACTCCGACTCCGGCTCCGGCTCGACTCCCCCTCCCGCACGACTCCGGCTCCGGCTCCGACTCCGACTCCGACTCCGACTCCGACTCCGACTCCGACTCCACCCTCTTCAAAATTACCGACTCCGACTCCGACCTCTTCAAAATTACCGACTCCGACTCCACCCTTTTGAAAATTGCCGACTCCGACTCCACTCTTTTGAAAATTACCGACTCTTGAAAATTACCGACTCCGACTCCGACTCCACCCTCTTCAAAATTGCCGACTCCGACTCCGACTCCACCCTCTTCAAAATTGCCGACTCCGACTCGACTCCGACTCCGCTCCGACTCCGACTCCAACTCCAACTCCACTCTCTTCAAAACTACCGACTCCGCGACTCAGAGCTCCGCGACTCCGCGTCTCGCGACTCGACTCGGTTTCTTTGTGTAGGTGTTGTTGTGGTGTTGTTGATGTGCATCCTGTTATGATTCTTAGAGCTTTGTTTTGTGTCGTTTGGAGTTTCTTTATGTTATTTTTAGTCAGTAGTGGGTGCCAAGTTGGGCGAATGTATTGTTTGTATATGGTGGTGGATGTTGGTTTATTGTTTGTGAAGTCTGTGCCAGCGATGGTTCTTAATATGTTCAGTTTCTTGTTTGCAGATGAAATTATGTTGTCTGCGTGTTAAGTTTTAGCCAAAAGGTGAGATGCGTGTGGGAGTGTTACTCCGGGAATTTTGGGGAGTTTGTTGACAGCAAAGTTGTTAAGTAGACTTGGGGGGGGTGGCGTCAAGTTGGCTGTCGGTGGTGATTAATTGAAGATTTGTTTGGTGAGGCGGACATTCTGTTTTCTGTTAGCCATGTTTGAAGTTGGTTGATGTATTGTTGTGTCAGGTTTGTGGCCGTGTTTAGGTTCTGGTGTGTAGTGGCTATGGTGATGTCATCTGCGTAGGTTGTTATGATTGTGTGATCTGTTTGTGGTTGTGGGAGATCGGCCGTAAATAGGTTGAATAGTGTAGGGGATAGTATTGCGCCTTGGGGTACTCTTTTGTTTTATATTTTGGTTTATATATATATATATATATATATATATATATATATATATATATATATATATATATATATATATATATATATATATATATATATATATATATATAATATATATATATATATATATATATATATATATATATATAAATGTATATATATATTTATATATATATATATATATATATACTTTTATATATATATATATATATATATATATATATATATATATATATATATATATATATATATATATATATATATATATATATATATATATATATATATATTATTGTTTGAATGTTCGGCATGGAGAGATGATGTTGAGGTGGAAGTTATGTTTTGCTTTTGTTATTTGTTATCGGCGTTTTTTTTTATTTGAAATAATTTTGTTCTTTCTAATAAAACATATTTTTCTTTTTTATAGTGTATTATAAAGGAAATATTTAATCTTTTGGAGGTTTTAGGCTGTTTGCCCTTAAGGCTCTTTAATAAATAAGTTTTAGACTGAGCTCAAATTAGTTTTAGGATAATTCTAGGAGTTCCAATTTGTATTCCGGGATTGACTAATATAAGTAGATTGTATTCTGGGGGGTTGACTAATATAGGTAGACTGTATTCCGGGGGTTGACTAATATAGGTAGATTGTATTCCGGGGGGTTAACTAATACATTAGTGAGAGGTTATTTAAATAGTATAAATTTAGAACAAAAATCACAAAACTACAAAGAAGAAAATCAGATTTCAGAAATAACTTTCAAAAAGTAAGTTGTGCTATTATTGTCTTGTCGTCTACTAGCTTAGCTTATGTTTGTTTCTCATATATATATATGTATATATATATATATATATATATATATATATATATATATATATATATATATATATATAATATATATATTATATATATATATATATATATATATATATATATATATATATATATATAATATATATATAATATATATATATATATATATATATATATATATATATTATATAATATATATATATATATATATATATATATATATATATATATATATATATATATATATATATATATATATATATATATATATATACAAAGGTGGGCACCGTTAATGAGAAAGTTAACGTCGTTAATTTTTAATCGTTAACAAAAAATATTAATATATATATATAATAATATAATAATAATAATAATAATATATATATATATATATATATATAATAATATATATATATATAATATGTAATAATAATATATATATATATATATATATATATATATATATATATATATATATATATATATATATATATATATACTATATATATATATATATATATATATATATATAATAACATATATATATATATATATGTATATATATATATATATATATATATATATATATATATATATATATATATATATATATATATATATATATATATATATATTTATATAGCTTTATTTATATATAGCACTACACCTACTATATATATATGAAATGGGTTTAAGCACATGTCCTTGCAAAGGGGCGTTTCAAGTTTTTCTTTGTTTTCAACTTTTCATATTACAAATAAGATGAAATGTTATCATATTTTTAATCATTGCAAATGATTGTGTTACAAGGGATTGCTTTGTTTTATGATATTAGAACGACATTTCTTTAGTTTAAATAATATTAAATATTTTTATCATTAAGATGTTTGAAGTAGTTTAAAATCCCAAGAAGTTTAAAAATATGTTCTGAAGTTGGGTTTCTTTTCGTTTTACTGTTATATTAAATTCCGTCTTGAGTTTTGGCGCCATCTTTCAGCTGGTTTAGAGTTGGGATTTGCAGCAAGAATGTTTCAATAAAGATCCAACTTGAATTTATTAAATTTCAATATTCAATAACATGTCCCATACATATTATAGGTAATATGTCTTCCAATGGCTACATTTACCACTCCGTAGAATAACAAATAGCTATTATATCATTACTATAATTATCAAATACTAATTTCGACAAATATATCCACTTCTCGTGAAGAAAAGATATAAGCTTATATCTTACACAATATATTCCTTACATATGATGGGGGAATATATGCTCCCTATATCCACGGATTTTGGTGCTACGTAAAACAGTAGAGGCTAGCATGTAAGTTCCAAGCTGAAATTCCTAATTTTAGATTTAATCACTGATAAAGAAAAATAGATAATGATTTCTTTAGGTTCACATAACTATATTTAAACAATATTTAAGAATGAATGAAAATAATATAAACCGATAATCAATTTTAATTAAATCAGAAATAAATAATCATGGGAAAATTAACAAAATATTAACGCGAAAATTCTGAAATTAAGTAGAATATTAAAAACATGTTATGCAAGCTGATCTTATATCATATTTATTTTACCCTTATTTATCTTAATTTATTCAATTTATTTAATTTATTTAAATTTAATTTTTTTGAAATTATCCAAAATTTAGAACTTTATTAATTTATCTTTAGCATATAATAGGATTCATAAAAAAGATAGAGTAACTATTCATTTTTATATCGTTAAAAATTGAACAACAATAGATACAAGGATACGAGTCGCTCCATTACATATACAGTAATATATTAATTATATTATATTTATTATAATTATAGTATATTAATATTAATCATCATAATATTTATTATATATAATATGAGTGGAGTGAGTGTGTGATTATATTATATTAATATTATATTATATTAATATTACATATATTAAAATATAAAATTAAATAATATAAATTATAATATAATATAATAGAAATATAATAAATTAATATAAATTATAATTAAATATAATATAATATATTCAAATAAACTACTTATAATTATATTATAATACATAATTACGATTTATACTAATAATATTACTATTTAATTATATATATTATATATTAAATATTAATAAAAATATCAATATAATTATTAAAATAATATAAATATTATAATATAATTCATAATATAATATAAATATAAATATAAGTATCAATATAATATATGTTATAATCATAATCGAGATCTAAGTCCCAATATTGCGTAATGTAATGTAATGTAATGTAATATAATGTAATATAAATATGATATAATAATAATACCATGCTGATTAATAACCATAGTCACTAATTTAACATATACTATAATATATTATAATATATATATATTATATTATATATATTATATAATATTATCATTATATATATTATATATATATTATATGTTATAATTAATTATATTATACTATGTGTTAGAGACCTTTCTTTTTCATAATATATATTTATATTATTTATATTATAGTTATATTATATTATATTTATATATATTATATTTAATATCAATTCTAACTAAAGTAAATATTAAATTATATTATATTATATTATAATATATTATATTTTATTATATATATATTATACTATAATTATATTATATATTATAATTATAATATACTATAAAATAATATAATAATAATTTATTAAATATAATTAATATAATATAATATAACTTAATATAAATATTATATTAATAATTATAATTATATTAATTATTATATTATATTATATTATATTATATATATTATATGATATTATATATATTACTATTATATTATAATATAATATATATAAAAATAAAATAATATAATATAATATAAATAAATATAGATATAATAATATAATAAATATAATATAATAAATATAATTAATAAATCATAATATATATAATATTATCTATTTAGGAAAATAATATTATATTAATTTTTATATTAAATTATATATATTTTTATATTAATTATATATAATATTAATTATATATATTATAATTATATTATATTAATAATATATTATATATTATATTATAGATATAGATTATTATATTACAGTGTTAATCAGTATGATATATATTGAGTAAAAAAAATATTTCACCAATATATATTATATTATATTATATTATACATAA
>JABUQX010028688.1:0-2500 GCA_015478945.1 Trachelipus rathkii | reverse complement strand
TCCGTTTTCTTCAAATGCCTTAATATTTTCTTACGCGCCCACCTTTTTCTGACATATTATTTCGTATCTTGCGGAGACATTAAGTATAGAAGATCCGTAAGATAGTTAGTTCAATATACAGCCCGTTCACTACACTCATCCGCCCATTATTTCTAATTTCCATACTGTAAAGAGTATTTAGAATTTGGAAAAAAAACAGCTAAGGTGAGCTGCTTACCATCGCCTTCCTCTACTAATGATGTTTTTAGAGTTTAAAAGCCTTCATAGACAATCTTCAGACGTGTTTATTTACATAGATACTGAGTATCTTCTACCACTCATTAAAGAAACACAGCTTGACTGCTAGAATATGTCGATGATTCGAATCCGTGAAATATTCAAAGCCATTAAAGTTCTTTTATAATAATGGAACGAAAACACCTTACTCCTAGAGATCTTTGATTACCACAGAATAATATTCTATGTATAGCTGGTATAATCCTGTTAAGACGATCATGATGTAGAGTAAGAGAGCACGACACTTATAACACATCACAAAGAACAAATACTCGTATGGATCTTTAATTTTAAGCTTTAAAATATAAAGATTACGATAAATCTATGCATTGATTGGAAGAAATGATACCAATCACCGGTAGACGATATATTTCACCGAAACCGATAATGAACCTAGTTTTAACTTAGGCTTTGTTGGTTCACGTAGTATAGCTGAAAACTTTTATTGTAAGTCCGTGTTTTAAAGGCTTAGTGGAAATATAAAAGGCATACAGATTTGAATAGAAAAGTAGTTGTAATTTAATAGTAAATAAGTTTGTACAACTATTACAAGGCTACAACTACTACATACCCCTGTTACGGTTACTACAACTACTACTACTGCTGCTACAATGTTATAAGCCTACTGAACAATTCCTAGTTTGATGAATCCCGCTAGCTCTTTTTCTTCTAGTTCATTATCGCTGCAGGTAGGTGAGAATTTATTACTGTTACTGTTATATTCAATGAAAAATAGTTTGCTCCAAACGATACTTAAAGCTAGAAAGAAGTAACAGCTTATGGCTCGGTGAGAGAGGGGTTAAAATTGTGATGGAAGCCCAGGCAGGGGATTATGCTACCCCAAACCGGCTTTTAAGTACTATAGGGTCACTAAAAAGGTGTTCTCTATAAACATAAAAATAAAGTGAACCTTTAAAGTAATAATCCCAACCTGAGAAAAATCTATAAGGATGAAAACCGTTTTCCCAAGTTAGAACGCCTGGAGAGTTTTGATCTCACACCTTTATTCCGACCAGTCCCCATAATGGTGTCAAAATTTGAATAAATATAGTTTGGGACCCTAATTTTTGTTGATGTGGCCCGGTGGGTTGCCCCTGTTGGTTAGGTCTATATATAACCTACTATATATATATATATATATATAATATGTATAGTATATATATTACATATATATAAAATCATTATAATATAAGTAAATATATATATAAAATATATATATGTATTTTAATATATTATACATAGAATATATATATAAATTTTAAATAAAAATGAAATATATATATACATATAAATTATATATATTTTAAATAAATAAAAACAAAATTAAAAAAAAAAAAAAAAAAAAACCAAATAAGTAAAAAAAAAAAAATACCTGCCGCTACGACCTATAGAAAAGAGATAAGCACCAACATCGCGCGCGAAAGCACTAGAGGCGCAAGTGAAGTGGAAAGTAGTCTGGAACAGATTTATAAGTCTTTTTGGCCTTTGACTCGACCCTGTCCAAAAAGCCGGGTGAAACAAGAGCCCCCCCCAGATATGGAGAATCAGGTACTCCATACAAGGCGGACGAGGCCCCTTGTATAGTCTGGCAGTAACTGCAGGAAAGAAAGAAAAAAGTCTCGCAGTCTAAACAGAACTCCCAATTTTCTTTGAAGGCCCGCCCTAGCAACGCATTATGAAAATATGAATTTTCATGACATTTTCTTTGTTGATGTTCAAATCTAGCTTATATTGTCAGCAAGAGAGAGAAATAATTGTCGAAAGAGTGAGGAAAGTTGGAAGGTGTTTTGAGAAGTGTGAATTTGTTAGAAGTGAGTTTTTAAGAGAATTAAATTTCACGAAAAGGTTGAGACGGACCCCACCCGGAAATCTCTATCCAGATCAGCGAGAATAGAATCGAAAAGATTAAGAAGAGGGGCAATTCTAGAAGCAAAAGAGCGGAGCAGAATTGAAATTGAGTTTTAAGAATGAAGGTCGAGTTCATCGGCATACGAGTGATAGAGTTAGATGTACAAGTGAGAAGATCATAATGAAAATTAAGAATAAAGTAGGAGATAAGAGAGAACCCTGAGGAACACCACAATTGACAGAAAAGGAAGAAAAGTCGCCCCATTGAACAACAGCAGATATTGAGCGATTTGAGAGGAAGCTGAACATAAGTAAGCAAAGAGAAGGAGGAGAACCCAAAGGAAGGAGAGCTTGGCAGAGAGTATCTCTCTCTTTG
>JABUQX010028687.1:5000-35818 GCA_015478945.1 Trachelipus rathkii | reverse complement strand
GGTTTAGCTATGAAGGCTAAAAAACGCTACGGAGATTCCGAAGTTCGAAAGGTCACACAGGCCGTTTGTAAAATTGGATCAGTGTTATTCAAAGGAGAGGTGAGGACCTCCGAAGGAATCATTGTCCAAATAACGACGTTATAAAAGAAGTAATTATTGCATCGTTTTACCTTTTGTAAATGACTTTAACCGAATTTGAATTTGTAAATAAATAAACATAACCGGGGTTATATTGTATTTTCTGTTTTCGAAATTAAAATGGTAATGTTAATATTAGCCCTAAGTACAGTAATAGGTGATATTTCATAGATAAGTTGAAAGCCATTAGGTAAGGTAGGCAATAATTTGGGAAAATACATTAATCATATTATTATATTAGTATATAAAGCAAAAACCCAATTTCGTTGTCTTCTTCAATCCTTATTTTTAATTGCACCTTAACAGGAAAAAGTCGATCTGTAAAGCCCGAACGCAAACCTTCTGCCTCCCAACACTGTATAAAAGGTTTGCACAGTTTAGCCATTTAGCGTAAGATGGAGATCCCAAGGACGTTTTTTTATTTCCGTTTGAATGAGATAGACGAACAAGTGGATCAAAGACGATTTATCGTTATATAAGTATATAATATATATATATATATATATTAATATATACTATATTATATACTATATATATAATATATATATATATATATAATATTATATATATATATATACTAATATATATATATATATATATATATATATTTATTGATATCATATATATATATATATATATATTATATATATATATTATATTTATTATTAGTATATATATATACACGGCACACTAGGGGTCGAGCCGACGGGGACATAGGGGGATGTTTTCCATACCCGTAGGGAGGGGCGGACGAACCCCCGCGACACCCAAATTACAAAGAGTGAGGGGTCTTGGAGACACTCCCGGCAGGGGGGAAATAATTGCCGTACCCCGTAGCTTCCCGGAAGCCGAGAGACCCGACTCCTGCCATCGGTGCGGTATACCCTTGGTATTCTTTAGTTTTAAACACCACCCATTATTTAAAGGGCAACGCGAAGGTGACGGCTTAATTAAGAAGTGTTTAAAAATATACATCTTCTACTATTTTATGTAACTTTTTATTAAAATCGCCATTTTTTTATTTTTTGGGTGTTTTTAATTTTTCCAGGACTAACTCTTTACGCTGATTCCAAAAAAATGTATTCCTTTTACTGTAGCATTAATAGTTTTTAAGATAGATATGACGGACAATCCAAACTGCTGACATATATATAATAATATATATATATATATATTAATACTAATATATGATAGTATATATATATATATATATTATATATATATATATATATATATAATATATATATATATATATATATAACTAATTAATAGTAATATATATATATTATATATATATATAATATTATATATATAATAGATATTATATATTATATACAGGGCTCGTGATTTTTTGGGGAACGAGGGATATAGCGCGTTTCCAGGATATCTCACAGGACCAGCCCAGAAAATTTTAATAATAATAATAATAATTATAATAATAATAATAAAATAATAATAATAATAATAAAATAATATAATAATGAATAAAAATAATAATAATAATAATAATAATAATAATAATAATAATAATAATAATAAAAATAATACATTAAAATAATAATAATAATAATAATAACTTAATAATAATTAATATATACAATATATGGAATGAAGAAACAAGTTTTACGAAGCACCGAGTTAAACATTGCGCGAATAAGCGCCGCCAGACAAGATGTGTGGATTACCTATACAGCCAAACACAATCATTCCACGTTATCGTATGTTCCGCACCAGGAACGTGACTTACAACGTCGCGCGTGCTGTTTTTCATTGTTATGGGTAGTATTTTCTGCTCCGCGGAAATGAAAAGCTAACAGATATTTTGGATGGATTGGTGACGATGAGTAAAAGACGTTGCTCATACAAGTTCTTTGCAAGAGCATGTGTCTTCGAGCAGTGAACTTACAAAAAACGAAACTTCCGACAAGTACGTCACAAACGTCTTGCCAGATTGCTGGACACTTTCGCAAAAAAAAAAAGATTTTTGCATAAAGTATTCGTGATTGTTCGTTGAAAGTAGAAAATTAGGATGAAGTACGTGTAAAAATATTGGGATTTTAAGTGTTCATAAGAAAAAAGAAATTAAAATTTCTAAAGAATATGAAAATGGTTAGATAACTAGATATGGCGACACGAAAGAGAAACAACAAACTTCTTTACGAAAGAAAATGTATGACCACAATGAAAGTGCTGCGCATAAAGCAACAGAAATTGTTCTATTAGAGAGCAAAGAAGAAAAATTTGAAAAAAATATTTTTGAAACAGCGTTCTCATGAAAAGAAAGCTACTGAGAAGCATTTCGTACAGCATATAAGGTTGTTAAAGAAAATCAGTCGTTTAACAATTATGAAACAGAAATTGATCTACAGGAACTGAATGGTCTTGATATTGGTCGCATTTTAAACTCAAACAAAGAATGTGATAACAGCAATGCACATAAGTAAAGAAAAGAAAAAATCTTGTGAATGAATTAATTGAAAGTGACACAAAAATCGGATTGATAAATAATTGATGAATCAACTTCATTAAAAAATCAAGTTTAATAGCGTATATTCGGTGTTCTTTACCACAAACTGGTATGGATGGGTAAGTTAATGTATTCTTGGATTTGGTTGAATTGGAATGTGTTACTGCGAAGGCCATATTTGACAGTTTAATTAAATGTATTCACTATCATGGAATAACCGACATGATTTTAAGTAATAACCTAATAAGCTTGACATGTGACGGTGCTGCTACTATGATTGGAAGAAAGAGTGGTGTTGGGGCATTATTTAAGGAAAAATTCCCTTCTCTTCTTGTTTGGTACTGTGCCAACCACAGACTTGAACTGTCAGTGTCTGACGTAATTAAGTAAGTTTCAGGAGTTGTCACGTTTAAATCTATTTATCCGGATAAACTTTATGTGGTACATCATGCTTCCCCAAAGCAATATCAGAGAGCTACGGAGCTGTGCAAGTTTACTGGAGACAGAAATTTTGAAGCTTGGAATGGTTTTGAGCATTCGCTGAGTTGCTTCAAGTTTAAGATCTTGTGTCAGCCATGTCTTGGACGCTCGTTTGAACCTTTAGTCTTAAAGAAACACAGTTGGTTTGTTGTGAAAACAGGAAATCAGTTGCATGAACTTTACCTGAAATTGATTTACAGGAACTGAATGGTCTTGATATGGGTCGCATTTTACACTCAGACAAAGCATGTGCTAACATAACAATGCACATTAGTAAAGAAATGAAAAAAACTTGTGAATGAATTAATTCAAAGACTCTTGATTGAAAAAGTTCTTGAGCTTGCCGACTTGGTAAAAATTACAAATATAAAAAATTGGCCGGATAGTGTCCCAAACACATATGGGGAAAATGAAATGAAGAGACTTGCTCTGAGATTCAAACTTCATGAAAAGCATTTGGTTGCAGGCTTCCGAGAATATGTCCATTTTAGAGTTTTCCCCGAAAAATTTGCCCCATTGAAACTTGCCATTGAATCAATAGCCATTTCTTCAAGTGAATGTGAGATGAGTTTCTCACAAATGAATTCATATGAATCCTCATCAGTGTTGCTCCTTTTTCAAAGAACGTCACATGAATATTTCCACCTCTTCGGGTGCTATTATCCTGAGGATTAATGGCCCACCCCTTCGGACAATTTAATCCAATTATGTTGACTCTTTGCTCATTTCTGGACAGTGTTCAGCAGGGTGTAGATTAAACAGAGTAAAGCAGAGAACCAAGAAATAAGAAAACTTGATAATTATATACTATCATATCATATAATATATATATTATATATATAAACTATATATATAATATATACTATATATGATATATATATATATATATATACTATATATATATTATATATATATATATATATATAGAAATGTATATATATAGAGGCGCTTCCTAGCCATCAGAGGTAGAGCACCTCCGTTAGCAATGCGAGAGGGCCCACGTTCGAGACTGGGTGGAGAGAGAGAACGTGAGCTATTCTCTATAACTCTTAGCTTCGTCTCACTCAGACCGTTAATGAGTACATTGCTTAGCGTGCTCTTGCTGCTAGTTGGGGAAACGTCCGGCATCCGCGGATAGGCCTGCCAGCCAGCCCGGATTTAGCCGTAAGCGTGATACCAAGGACCTTTCTCAGCAGGTTCCCACTGACAGGTCGTGAGACCATCCTGGAAGAGAAACTTTTTATATTATATTATACACTAGAATGGATAAATACTTAAAAAAATGCTTATATAAAAAGTTGATGATAGAATGTCGATTAAAAATATAATATATATATTCTGATTTTCGCCCGAGTGTAGGGCCTCGGCCGCCCCACCAGTCCCCTGCGCTTACGCGGGCCCTTGGTTTGCATTATCTTAGTATATATATTTTATATATATATATAAGTACATAACTAAAATACTAGCTATAAAAAAGAAACCTAAAAACTTATGATACTTTATTATTCTAATATATATACTAATATATATTATATATATATATATATATATTTACTACTATTATATATATATATTATATAATAATATATATATATATATATATTACTATATATCATAGATATATATATATATTATATATATATATATATATATAATTATATATATATATATATGTAAACTGGATTAGAGATGTAGTTATAGATATAGTTTTCCTCTCTATTTAGTATAAATATAAATGTTGATAGACCCTTAGGGAAAGTCACCCATATTGAAAACTTGAAAAAAACTACAATGTGGAAAGTCGAGGGTTCTTGTTAATTGTTAAAGTAAAGAATATCTTGGATACCTTCAAATCAACCGACATCTTGTAAAGGAGGCAAAGGATAGCTCTTTCAGCGACTTTTGTCTGCAAAGAAGCCTTAATGTAGCCCTCATACCAGAAGCCATGCGGTGAGAGAATTGAAAAAATCAAAGGATTTACCAGGGTGGCACCAATGGGTAAGCTGACCTACTGTCGTGATCCAGCATAACATGCCTCGTCGCTGTGATTGTTCTCAGAGCAGTGGAAGTTAATTCTCGTATTTATACCAGACTTTATCACGAGATACCTTGTAGCGGCCTTAATAGAGGTTCCAACCACGCAGGATAGGTAAGAGTTGTAATTGCCTCGACATACTTTTGCGGGGAATCTTATGAGGCACTTGCGGAAGAAATGCAAAGGCTCGTACAATAATGTCAGCAACGTAACACTGGGTTGATTCTGGGCAGCAGTGACATCAACAACAGAGGTGAATGTATCTTTGAATTCTTTATTCAATATGGTATTGATGTTGTGAATGAGATCATTAAACCAACATTCATCACATTAAATAGAAAAGAAGTCTTTGACTTAACCTTGACTAGTGTTGACTTTGGCACACAAATTTTGAACTGGTATATGTCTGACGAGGTATCTCACTCAGACCATCTAGGCACATCCAGATTGAAATCACAAGCTATGGAAAAGTCAGATGAGTCGAATGAGGAGTGGAGATACCCAAGCTAACAAACTGGAGCCTGTATAAAGAGCTCCTTATGCAGGGTATGGAGGATATAAAGAGATCATTAAATTCACAGGACCTAGATGTATCCTCTGCCCAACTACAAACACTCATATAAGATTCGTATGAAAGCAGTTGCCCTCCGAAAAAAATGAGCGTAACTAGAATATTTCGCTAGTGAAACCAAGAGCTGAGGACTCTATGGTCTAATGCTGGAAGATTCATCAACAAAGCTAAGCTTGACAAAACTTAGGAGTCGTACAAAACAGCTTTAACTGCTTATAACAGAAACCTAGATAATCCAAAAGAAGGACTTAGAGAACTCCGTGCGAAGACGTTGAAAGTCAAACCGAAGCTGAACGTCTACATAAATTGCTCGCAAAAGACCAATCCAATGGTCCGAGCCTTCTTTAAGAACAGCATGGCAGCAAACTATACAATATGGCCACAGGAAACCTTAGGAATTTTTAATTACACACTTTAGCACAAGCGAAAATAGCTTGAGGCGCCGGGGAGGCGGATAGAAGGTTGGAGGAGTGGCCGGAAGTGAAAGTCCTGACAAATGGGTTGAGTCGGTCTGTCAAAATCTTCTCCCCGGACTGGATAGAATGGGCGATAAAATCCATTGACTTCTATAAATTTCCTGGAGGGGATGGAGTATTCTCTGCCTTGCTTTAACAAGGACTGGAGTCTTTCTACGCTGCTGGTGAAGGTCTTTAGGTTTTATGCCCTTTGGATATATTCCCCATCTGTGGAGGAATGTAAGGGTGGCCTTCATCCCTAAGTAGGGAGACGCTTTATGTCTAGCCTCCAGGTCAAAAATCGACCAATACCGATACCGATACTCTAATAAATCAATGGAGAAGGTGATTGACTACCATATAAGGGTTAGAACTAGCTATAGAAAAGGAAATTCACAATAATTAATGGGATTATCAATCCGGTAAATCAATAGTCGCGCCCTAAACAGCTTTCTATCTAAGCTGGAGGGAGCGATAGAACAGAAGGAAGTGACAAAACGTGCGCTTTCTTAGATATACAGAACGTATTCAACAACACCTCGTATGTAACAACAGAGGATGCTGCTGCTGCCAAAGGTGTCAAACCATCAACGATTGTCTGGATAAAGGCAATGCTGGGGACGAGAAGTATCGCCGCTAAACTGGGAAGGGGACAATCACTTTTGCAGCTGTGAGGGGATTTCCCTAGAGAGGGGTGTTGTCACCTCTTTTGTGGACCATGGTGGTTGACGACCTCCTTACCAAACTCAGCGAATCAAGATTTGAGGGTGCAAGGATACGCTGACGACCTTGTAATTATCATTAGAGGCAAACATGCAGAGGTTCTAATAGAGTCCATGGAACATGCCCTAAATCTTGCTTGCAATTGGCGTCTAGACAGAGAACGGAACATCAATCCGAGCAAAACAGTTAATGTGCCTTTCACCAAAAAGATAGTGAGATAGCTGAATTAAATAGCTCCAAGAGTGAACACTATAAACCCTCCACTTGAAGTCAAAACACTCTTAGAGTAATTCTAAATTAAAAATTACTGTGACACCAACACCTAAAAAGAGTCGTGCATAAAGGAACAATGACCCTATGGACATCCCGGAAAATTATTGGCAGAACATTGAGGCTAAAAACAAAAATGACCAATTGGATGTACCTAACTGTAGTAAGACCTATAATCACCTATGCCTAACTCGCTAGCTGAATACCAAAGGTTGGTCAAGGGACTGCAACCAAAATAAATTACAAGAGACTACAAAAGATTCCATGCCTAGCGATCACAGGGGCAATGCATACTTGCTCTACTGCAGCCATGGAAACACTGCTAGGCCTCCCTCCCTTCCAACTGCATATTAAGAAGGAGGCAATGTGGCTGACTCTCTTTGGGCAAATTAACAACAAATCACTGGACTCGACCGACATCCTTTCGCATACTGGAAAGATCGCAAATCACAGTAATGGCCGATTACAATCATCGCCGATTCTAACTGCCGAGACAAAAAAGCCTATCCAAGAAGAAGTACCAAAATTCTTCTTACAAACAGTCTAACAGGAAAGTTGGAGGCCCAAAACTCGATCCAGGAAATACCTCATGGTACACTGATGGATCTGTAATGGATGGTGGAATTGACGGGTGCCTGGTTGAACCCAAATGCAAACGCAGTATGGCAATGGGTGCTTCTCTCACCATTTTTCAAGCAGAGATTATGCTAGGTTTATCCGGGCATATGCATAATCATGCCCGGATAAACCTAGGATAGGGGGATGCAATGGAGCAAAGATCCTCTGGCGACTGACAGCCAAGCCAGCTGTTGAAGATTTAAACTCTCACAGCTGCCAATTCAAAATTGTTTTGGGAATACTAATATACCGAAGAAGCTACAGCAACTGGCTAACATCAGCACAGAGTTACTCTGATAGCTGGGTGCCAGGGCACCATGGCATACCAGGCAATCAAGGAACAGATCGCCTGGGCAAGAAAGAAGCTACGACCACTTTTATTGGCCCGGAACCTTTCTGTAAACTTTCCAAAGACCACATAAAAGTCTGATTGATCCCTCTCCGTGAAAGGCTAAAAGAAATGCTTACTCTAATTATTTTCGAAATTAGACTTTTGACCAGACTTCTGACAGGACATTTGCCAGTCAGATATCACTTTAATAAAAAGGAAAAATTTGAGTGGCTCATACCGCTACTGTCATGAGGCAGTAGAAACTGCAGAACACATTTTATGTAATTGTGAAATTAAGCAGACAAAGATATTGCATTGCCAAGGATCACGCTAAAGCCCCAACATAAAATTTGATCTCTTAGAACAATCCTGATGTTCTTGCGGGAACTCGGGTTGAATCAGGAATTCTAATAGATATGGGCATGTCACCAAAGATCCACCTGGGTCGCAGTGACAAGGAGCCTCGATAGAGGCAACCAACATAGCGATCTAATACAATCTAATCTAATCTAATCTAATCTAATCTACTACTACTACTACTACTACTACTACTACTACTACTACTAATTATTATTATTATTATTATTATTATTATTATTATTATTATTATTATTATTATTATTATTATTATTATTATTATTATTATTTTATTATTATTATTATTATTAATATAGAAGAAGAAGAAGGAGGAGAAGAAGAAGGAGAGAAGAAGAAGAAGAATGGAAGAAGAAGAAGAAGAAGAAGAAGAAGAAGAAGAAGAAGAAGAAGAAGAAGAAGAAGACGCGAAGAAGAAGAAGAAGAAAAATAAAACTAAAAAGAAATTATGATTATATTATAATTTTAATCTAATTAATCTTATATAATAATATTCTAATTATTTAAATATATATTTACTATCTGACCAAATTTAATTTGGTTGGTCGTATTTTAAAAAAATAATTATGGAATTATGAAATTATTGAATGATATATAAATAATTAATAAATAATAATTTTATAAATAATTATACAATTGATTGAATAAATTATTCTAGAAATAGATTAAGAAGGGTAAGTAAACTTCATAACTTTAATAACTTATTTTACCTTGAAATGAAAACA
The DNA here is from genome assembly GCA_015478945.1 of Trachelipus rathkii. Classification (NCBI taxonomy): domain Eukaryota; kingdom Metazoa; phylum Arthropoda; class Malacostraca; order Isopoda; family Trachelipodidae; genus Trachelipus; species Trachelipus rathkii. Next base: position 26,630 of record JABUQX010028687.1, on the reverse strand, counting down.
TCAATTATGTTCCTAAATCGATTTTGAATACTAATATCTGATTATTAATGTTAACATACTTAATATATATATTTATATAATTTATTTATATTTATAATATAATAAATATATATATGTATATATATATTATATATAATGTATATCTAATATATATATATATATATATATATATAATTTTTTTTTAGTTCTATTTATATATATATAAAAAAAATAATATATAGATACATATTATTATACATTCATACTATATATATAATAAGTATATATATAATAATATTATATTACATATATTATAAATATAATATTATAATTATATAATATATGATAGTATATATATATTGTAATATACTATATTTTATATTATATTATTTATATCTAAGTAATAATAACTCATATTATACTAGTAGAATATATATATATTATACGTATCAGATATATTATAGTAAGTTATACATATATATATATACAATATATATATAAAACTATTATATATATATAATTATAGTATATATATATAAATAGTAGATATATTATATTTTAAATATAATATTATATATATAATATATAAATTTGTCTATCTCTTCATTAACCGGTGAACCAACACCAACCCCCATACTATACTAGTTATACACTATATTTATCAGCCCGCTTTTTCTTTACAGGTATTATTAACCGCTTCATATAACATTGTCTATATATATACTATACTTATTAATATATATATATATAATATATATATAATATATATAATATATATATATTTATATTAATTATATATTAATTAGTGATGGGCGATTCCCAATTGATTTCTCCACGCCGATGTTTACCGTATTCCCCCGGATTCCTAGTTTTTTACCAGTCAAAAGTGCCGTATTGATTTCCTGATTTCCAAATTATTTTTATATCATTATTGTTTAAGCCCTATACAAAGTATATAAATTGGATGGTATCTATCATAAGATAGCTGTATAAATATACTACTCTACATTACCCTCTCGTATAAGGTATAATAAAAATTTTATATATAGATATATGGTATAAATATAATATAGGTATGATTTGGCTGGCATATAACTCCGCATCTTATTATCTCTAATTCTGGCTCTCTCCATTTAAACTACATTCGCCTAGTCCCGTAGTAAGGGAGGTAAGGTTTCCAATCCCACTTATGAGTTCATGTGATTTATTGTATAAGGATAATATATTATGAAGTACTATATAATATAGTATATAGTAGTATATAGTATATATATATATATATTATAGCTGATAGGTATAGGTATATATATTATTAGTATATATAAAATAATATATATGTAGATGGCAGTATAGAGAACTGTTGCAAAAATGTAAAAGAGCGAAGGTAATGCCTGGGAATCCTGCTTTGATATAACTCCTCAGCTATTATTAGGTGCACTAATCCACTTACCTATAACTAGGGGAATTTTATTAGCAGGAATATTTAATTCTTCCATTAACATTTTGAAGACAATCACTTATTTTAGATGCTGTGTGAGATACGTAGAAAAGGTTGGAAACTCGAAGGAATGGCATTTTGTTGTTCATAGTTGCTAGATAACCAATGAGCGGGTAAACTTAAAAATGAGGTATTTTCAGTATCAGCTGTCCATCCATCGCTTGAAAGAGACAGTATATTCCCCTGCTATCTGATTCTTGTATTTATATCTCACTCATTCGTATTATGTAATTTCATATGCAGTTAAGTTCTCTCTCTCTCTCTTCTTAATTCTCTTCCAACTACATAGTTTGGGCACACATGATTTTAGTTCTCCGTGTTATTGACATACTCCTAACTGTCCTTTCTCAACTAGTGAAAATGGTGCAATCCACTGCGACCATTCTCCCACACACCCTTACGTCTCGGGGCAATCTCTTTCTTCGTGATTTAATACCTTCTATATCCCATAATTTTCTCGGATTTTAGTTTAACGAATTGTGGTTTGTGTGCTCAATTCGCTCGAATTGGTTCGCTTTAGAACATTCCAACTCAGTTTTACTCCTTTAGTTTCTGAAATTACTTTACCGTTAAGAAGATCTTTTCCTTTTTCTGGCTGTTAGTCTTTCTGTATATACTTTTCTCTACTTAATAAATCTCCTTCGTAAGGTGCTTAGTATTTTAAATGTGTTAAGGAAAATCTCGGTTGCTTTAAAGCTGCTCTTGAAACCAACAACATATTTTGGATTTCTGCATTAATTTGAAAATAAGTTTTTAAGCTTGATCTCATACTATGTCGCATAATTTCCATGCTAAACTTTTTTGATTTACAAGGAATATGATCCTTCGTTGTCTGGTGGATTTTACCTGCTTGGCCATGAGAAGAAGGCTAGGTAATTCCTGATAGAGATATTTAGCAATTTGATTTTTTTTAAGTATAATTAATGTTGATAATCTTTTAATTATTTTAGGGCCAGTATATTTTAAAATAATCAAAATAATATTACTGTGAATAATTTAGAAATGACGTGTATTCAGCTTTTTATCAGGTTTGACTATTTATTTTCTGTTAAAAAGTGATGTTACTTTAAATATTTTTTGAATATATAATTAATTAATTAGTTTATTCTCTCATATTTGGAAGGCGTTACTATATTATGTGTGTGTAAATTATATATAAGTTTTCTTAGTTATATATAATATTTATTTAGATATATTATTTATAATAAAAGCAGGTTTCCTTCAAGTACTCTTAGTTTGTTATATATATTATAATATATATATATATGTGGTAATCTACTTTTTAAAAGTTTACACTCCACAATTGAATGTTTTTAAGTGTTTAAAAACAGATTCCAGTTCGAGAAAAAAATTATTACAATGGTTTTCATTCCAACTCTTCACAAAAGTCTGTAGAAATAAAAACTGACTAAACAAAAATTTAAAGTCCTATTTTAATTCCTTTACATTATCCAAGATTTCTTCCTCATCATATAAATTTCGCAGGCCCTAGGAAGCGGTGTTGTAGCACCTTAAAGTCGAATAAAGTTTGGATTAAGAAGCTCACACGTGTAGTGGATGCCAGCGTCTGTTGTATTTTGATTGAGTAGATCGCACCAACTTTACGCGATACGACGTATAAATAAGACTATCATTCTCTCCTAAAATCTGGGATCTTTCATAAGTGGTTGCAAATAGTGTTTTTTAATATTTTTTATATAGACACTAAATCATTAAATTATTTTTTAATTCAGGTAAGTTAGTGCATATTATAACTTTATGTTCATTACTCATATTAATTAACAGAACCTTTACATAGGCATAAATATATCTCTCGATGTCTCAAGTCTTGCTCTTATGTAGTCTAGCGGGCAGGGATATATAATTATTCAAGAAAGCATGATTACATTATAACAGTGTGCCTTAATCGAAACATTGCATTAATGACTCCCTCACCGTGGACTGTCTTGAGATTGTGCATTACTCATTGATATCTTAGACTTACTAAGATGCGCCGCTCAATCCAGTTTCTTTAATTAAATATAGTGTTGGGATAAGAATAACTTATTAAATTAAAATCAATATGCATATTCGAAATATTGTCTTTTGAAATATCATAAAGATCGGCAATAATATACTTACGTTTCAGATATGTTGTACGCCTTTACCATGAAAAATCGGTTTCTAAGGGGATCTGCGCTTTACATAATTTTGTACCGAATTCCGATTTCCGATTTCCGACTTGCTCGTACCAAGTACTCTCGATTCTTTTCGATTTCCGATGGTCCGTATATGCCTTGGTGTAGTTTCGTCGCCGTATACCTCTCACCTACTCCTCATCGACTTTATCCTTTACATATTGTCTTTGATATTATTCATAATCTTTGATGTGTTATACTACTATATGTAGTCTTGAAGTGTATATAGTTAGTATTATATATAATATACTATGTTACCGGTGATTCATGGACATATTATTATTATATAACTCACAGTTTCAAAAATTATTATTAGATTATATATATATAATTATTAGTATATATTATATTACTATGTATAAAGTTGTAAAGAATTTGTCTAGTCTGGAATTAAACGAAAAAGTTTATTTTGATTAAAAGTTTTATTCAAGAAAGAAAATTTTCTTCAACTACGAGATTCAATCCAATTCTTCCTCTTGATCCAAAATTCGTTCGTTTGGAATTCATTTAATTTATTTATTTCTCCTTTGAACTTGGAATTAGATATCCTTTGCTGAGATTAGCAAACCACGCACACACGTGGTGGTTTGTGGTGCCGTGTGTGTGTAAAGGGAGGGCTGCGGATACAATTTTAAGGTGGGTTTGCATCTAACATTAAACACAATATATAGTGTACATAAATTCTACCTAAATAATTATATCATTCAATATTTTGTTTAGATAGAATCAAAATTATGACAAATATGAAAACTTTTTATCTATTTTAATGATGATCTTCTATTTGTTACTTCGTTTCTTTAATGATCTCATTTTACACAACTATATCATATTATATACTCACATATATTATGAATTTATAATAAGAATTATCATAAAAGATACATATTCAACCTTCTGTTGGTTATATGAATATGTTCTCATAATCTAGTATATACTACTAAGTAACCTCTCAGTGAATTATATATATTCAATATACCATGTTATACTATACTATTATATATATTTCCGAGAAACATCTTCCTGTTTAAAGTTGGAAGAACTATTTATTTATAATTAATTTGAGAATTCATAATATATTGTGATGTTTTGCCCTCTCATATATATATAATTAAAAGCTCTATAATTATATTAATTCTTTGCTATATAATACAATATATATATATATATATTTTTATACTAAACCAATCGTTTCAAAAAGTTACAAATTTTTTAATTTCGTTTTGCTTACCTATATAACCATAATATAAGTTTTCTGCAAATCTTTTTTGATTATTTAAAATAGAAATAGGCCCTCTGTTCTTTGGAATGAGCGAACTTGTCAATAACTTTGCAATTGAAATGACAAATGTTCATTCATGATAAGCTCCTTCTCCATTGAAAGCATTGCTAATGTTGAAAGCCTGTCTTGACTTATTTAATTCTCAAAAAAGGTTCTTAACCCTTTTTTATGTGGAGAAATACCGCTCAGCTTCTTGATGTTGTCATCGGGATGGTTATAGGGACTTTTAATATTTTTGCACATTTACTGAATTGTCAGAAATTTGTTTTTAATTATGAAAATCGTAATGAACCACCGGAGATCCAATTCTCCAGTTCTAATTAAAGAAAGTTCTCTTTGTATTTTTTTATGTCAAGGAGAGAGGTACACTTTACAAGTTTCATTCAAGTTTTCTGCAGGAATGTTGAATTATAATGGTCAAACATTTCAGGCAGAAATAATGTAGCAACAATTAAATGATCTGTAAATTTAAATCTGTCTTTCTTATCTGACAAATAACTTCACATATTTTTTTTAGCTCCTTCTCTACTTACAATCGGAAATACCGCTGTTTTCTCTCCGCTTTGACACATTGTGAGCACTCTCTTGAAATTTAAAAATTCCTTTTATGGAAAGAACTTTCCTCTCAAAAGTATCAATCGCAGATTCTTGAATGGCGGTCAAGTGAAAATTGGGTACTGGAATTTAGAGGAATGTTCTTACTCACCATCAAGATTTTAATGAAAAAAAAGAAAGTCAAAAAATTAAATTAATCCCTCTCGAGAAACCTTGACATGTTTAGATGCAAGGGAAATTGTATTTACATCTCTGAAATGTTCGATCTCCATTTAAATAACATTTAAACATACTTTTATTTCTTTCTTTATTTTCAAAATTATTTACTGAAAATTGAATGAAAGTTCCATCTGGTGGGGATTGCGAGGTAGTCGTTTATTTACTACTTCATTCAATACTGTTGTTCTCTTTGGGCTTGTGGAAAAGAAGGTACATATTGCTTGAATATTAGCAGAAAAGATGCGAACATTTCTGTTAACTCACGCAGAATTTATCATCACCATATTAAGCTGATTGGCATAATAATAGTAATCGTATCGCCAAAGCTTTTGGGATTAAAAATTTGTCTGAACTTTGCCTAAACCCCACCAGACGAGCCTCTCATAATATTTATTTTATGTAATTAGTTTATTGATATTAATTTATCCTTGGGCGCATTTATTAACCCTACCTTTCGATTCTCTTTTAAAAACAAGTAGTAAGTATTCAGCGTCAATGCGTTTTGGTGCACATGAATTCCAAAATATTTTCTATCGATTTTCATTAACAAAGTCATGTATTATCTAATATATATAGACAACCAATTTAGCTTACTTTATCTCGGAACATACTACTCGTTTGTCCTGCTAATGGACAGGTTTAGGAATAGATGCAAGACTTTCATGGGTTCTCTTATATCTCCTCGTTGATTATATTTTCAAGCATAATTTTGTAAAAGTGAACTCTGTATTGTTACAGAAATTCAAATTGTTGATCACCTTCTCCTACTAATTAATGGTCACTCTCTCCCCTTTCTCACACCATATAGATCTTTTTTGTGAATTTCTGTACGCATACGTGAGATACACTACTACAACGCTAGTGATTATAAAGATGTTATCTCCGTCTAAATTGGCTGCATAAAAGAATAGAGAATTTAACTCCACTGCCGCTGAGAACAATCACAGCACGTGAGGACACCGTAAAGGCCGGATGTCGAGCCAGCGTGAGTGATCCTTTCTACCATATTTCTCTCACTCCGACTCCACACAGGAGACAAACGTATTTGTACCCTTTTGTAGTAGGCCGCATCCGGGAATAAATTTCCCTCAAAGAGGGACGCCTCCATAGACACGAGACCACAAAGTGTCACAAACTCGTTCGAGGGACTTGCTCTCTCACCCTTATGTAATGCCTGTTTATCCCGAGTTTAAAAGTAAACCAAGATACTCCTCGTTCATCCCCCACTTCAGTGATACTCACAATATCTCACGGACCTCAGACCTTTTCACTTGAGTTGAAGATTCACTCCTTTTCTGACTATCCCTCGATTTAATAAAGCCGTCTTCAAACTCCCTCTATTCAAGTGTTCTCACTTTGTGATAGTCATTCTGGAGTGAGGAATTGACCCGCTATAATATAAACACATTAACTGTGTTCATAAACTACACTTGAGGACTGTCTCCTGGAATAGCAGGGCAATAGACAAATCCAACGCTGACGATTCTTTCAAGCTAGCTGCTCCTAACTGATGAATTACAAGGGACTGGACTAGTCCATCTTTCCTATTTGAACAGCTACTCATCCAGAGAGTATACACATAGAACCTTTTGGTTATCTCGTTGGTTTTTCTCTTCTAATAGTGATAGATCTGGGATCTGGTTACCAAAGATTTGAATGGATTTGACTTAGTTGGATGCTTGGGGATTATGATTACTCTCCAGCACTACAGATATCTCTAGTTATGACTATTTAACTAATATCAAAGAAAACCTCTCTTCGTGGACACCCATCCTTGTAACCATTCAGTGATATTCTAGTAATTTCTTATTCATACAGTTTCGAGCTTTGTGCGTCCTATGATCTTATGTAGGCTATGCCATACCATATTAGTCATAATAACCAACCATACCTATGTTTTTTCTATGATAATGATTACTGTACTATGCCAGTTATCTTCTTGATAATATCTGCCGAATTCATCCCTTACCCGATAATTCTGGGTCGACCGCATTAAAACTGATAATTGCTTTATTGCCTTCACCTGGACCGACCGTAATGGATTTAGTCCTGAGTTGGTTTAGTGGAATTAACTAAACGTATTGTATCTAAGGCTCGAATTTATAGATTATGTAAGGTTAGTCTCTCCTCAACTCCTTCGTGTTTATATGTTGCGTGGATATAAAATTTCACTTATTATGTTATTAACCTCATTGGTGACATATATAATCTTTACGAGAATTTTTATTTTTAATTGTCATAAAAATCTCTAATATAAACCATATATTTAAATAAATATTTTATTATCTACATTAAATCCTAACCTAAACCAACCATCAAAAATTATTTTATCCTGCTGTAAACTCTATCAATGAAAATAAAAATAATATTTTTTATATATAAACCTATATATACATATAAATATACCTAACCATCATAATACGATTACTTTATTACTTATCTTATTAATTTATTTCATTTTTGTTTATAAAATTTTGAATTGAAATCCATCATATATGGTATACGTGGCGTTTATATAATTATATTATTAATACCTTCCATTGTAGGTTAAATTTATTGGAACGATTTTATATTATATTAATATAAATATGTATTCAGATTATATTTATTATAATAATTATTATATATACTACATAAAATAAACATGCCGATTCAATTTGTTGTCTTTCTAAAGTAGTAATTACCTATCAATTGGTGAGGATAATATTATAAATTTATATTAATAGACTAAAGGTCTTATATATATTATTACCTTACTCCAATCATTGGTATTGTGGATCGTGAACGTGTGGATTATATTTTATGGGGGTTGTTTTTCTGCTAGTTGTTACTGAATGTGAGTTACGATTTATAGGTTGAGTAGTGGGCGCATCTGGAATTAATCTATAAGTTCTGCGCTAATAAATTATCATATTTAAGCCTTCTGTATAAAAGAATAGTTGAGATAATTCAGTTATTTCGTTTATATGTAACCTTTCAAAACCAATGTCTAAATTTATTTATATTGCTTACTGAACAAATTTTTATGCAGTTAGGATATATTTAATAATAATACCTTATTTGATTATTAACATTTATTTTTTTTTTTTTATTGTCTATTTATAGGATTATGTATTTGATTGATTTTCTATACTCATTGTTTAGCTGCTTGCTTGTGACTTAGCTGTTTTATACGTTTATGACGGTTTTAGAGGTTTAGCTGATTTAGCTGTTTAGCTGTCTGTAGCTCGTCTTGAAGGGCGGAATGTTTGGAATTGTGTGCGCGCCCCTCGATGAAGAGGCGCCCATTTTTTTTATTGTGCGTGACCTATTAAGTGTTTCATGATATTATTGCCCTTAGATTGACCAGTCAATTGATTTATATATCTTACTTAACACCTGAGTTTTGCGTCCATGTTATCTCATTTCTCAATACCATAACTCAATAAATATTGGAAAACTTATGCAATAATTATCATTTTATCATCAACTCACAAATTCTAAATTTGTGATTTTATTATATCATTAAATAGATAAAATTGAAAATTACATTAATTATGGAATTGTCTGTTCTTACTATTAATATTTTGCATCTTAATGTTTAAAGTGCTGAGATATTATAGAATTCTGATATAAACGTCCTCCCCCCTGATTATGTATAGCAGGTCTTCTCCCTCTACTCCTCGGCTGAACACAAAAAAGAAGTTTATTTAAAGGCAAATTTTTTAAATGAATTCATCTTCTATTAAATAAGTAAAAATGGTTCCATTAAATCTCTTCTCTCCTTCTCTCTCTCTCTCTCTCTCTCTCTCTCTTCTGCTAGTATACCTTTAATATATATATAATTATTATATATATATATATATATATATAATATATATATATCTCACTTTACCATAGTACTCAAGTATAGTAGGATACTCATACATATCGAGAAAGGTACATTGTGGGGTTCACGGGATATATACCTAATATCGGCTAAATCCGCTGGCTGGCTCTCAGGTCTCATATTACGCTCGGTGAATTGCCGGAAGTTTCCCACTAGCAGCAAGCACTCGCTATACCAATACTATATATATCTATCATAATCAGTTATACTCTGATGAGACGAAAGCTATAGGAGTAATATATTGAGGATAATAAGATCATTCAGCGATTCTCATCGCTCACCAGTCTATATACAGAACCTGGGCCTCACTTGCTTCTACTTGTTACTAAGCGATAGTATGCTTCTACCTTTCTGAGCTATAGGATAAGTCAGCTACTACGTATATATATATATATATATATATATTATTATACATATATTAATTATAATTATCATATTATTATATTAATATTAATATATACAATTATATAAACATATTTATATATATATATAATTATATTAATTATATTATATATTAATAATTATTATAGATAGATATATATAATATATCTATATATATAATTGTATTAATATTTAACATAAATTTCAAATATGTTTTATATATATGATATATATATATACTATATATATATATATATATTTATATATATATATATATATATGATATATATATAAATATAATTTACAAGTTATCTTATTTCTTGCTTGTTCTCTCTTTACTCTGTAAATCTAACTGTCAAACTATATATATACTCTGTGCTTTCACATGTGATTCATTAGATATTCTTCTGCTTTCAATTTACTAATATTATTAAAGGATGAAGATAGGATTACATTGTCGTGAAAATTAGGTAGTGTAGTGGTCACATATTTAAATCTTATCATCAAAGTGATATAAGATTATTTGAACCCGATAGAGGTGGAATATATTCTCATAATTGACGTTCTTAAAGTGAATATGAACCACTTATGAGATATTCCATTTGTGAGGAAATAATACTCTCCAACAATTTTTTCATGACTATGGAATCATAATGTCTTTTTAATATTCTCTATAAATATGGCAAGTTTCAAATGGTGGCAATAAGTTTATTCTTATGTAGAAATATATCTTAAAAAAATATTGAATACTTAATTATTCATACGGAAATATGGACCTGTCTAAGTCGACATTTAAATAAATTATGCTCTTTTCATTTTTTGCAAATGCGTTCTGCATATTGTCCTCTTCAAATGCCTTGTCACTTCTCTTGAACCTTTTAACTAAATACTATCTTCCTACACAAATTGTTATTTTTTTCTTTGTCTGTATAATCTTTCAGTTGACTTATATTTTCGGTGAGATATTTTTATATATTCATGCTCATTAATTCTTTTTAACACTCTATAGCCATTCCCCTCTATAAAGGTCTATGCTATTTTATTTAGTCTCGAAGTGTTATATTTTATCATATTTTCAAAAACCTTTCAAACTCGCCATTTAACATTACTTCAAGAAATTAGATCCTTATATCTTAATTATTATACTTAAATTCACTAAATGATGTATATCGCTCCACAATGACATAAAGTGGGTACTTTGTGGAGTATTCCTTCTCTATAAAGGTGTACATATTGTCCCATTCATTACTTACTACATATTTCATGCTGTGCTTGTAGTGTCTTTGTTTTTGTACGTGTGTCAGAGATTTTAGGCAAACTTTCATCATGACATTGGTATATATATTAAGTACTTTCAATATTTATGTGTTCTGTACCCACTGTTTCTGTCGCAATATGAGACATAATTTATGGGTATAGTTATAGTTAAGCGGTTACTAAATCTCAATTGCAAAATTTAGCTCAGAAAAATAGATATTGTTCTCTCTATGATTTTACTTCTCAGCATAAGCCACAAGCAGCAACGAACTCGCTGATCGTAGTGGACAGAGCAGGTTCGCCCAAGGTCTATACATTAAACTCGATTCAGTCCTATTATTTACATGACTGTTTAACACAAGAACTTTTCTCTTTAAATCTTATGTATATAGCTAAACTTCATGACGGGTGAATATATAATTATTGACTCAAAAAGCCATTGCGGCTTCTTACATATTATAATATTATTTACTGTTATCTTCCTAAGTACTATAACATTATTGCACAGCTACCGTTTAAGCTCTCTCTATTGTAATATTTTACTATTTTTAATTTGGATGTAGCATGATGTACCACATAAAGTTTATTATCGATAATATTATAATAAAGATTTTATATAATACTGATGTAACAACTCTCACTGAATACGACCTTAAATTTAATACGTCAGATCACTGATACTAAGTTTCAATGATCTGTTATAGTATTTAGTTGCACTCTCTCTATATAAGTTAATTACCAATACATGATTGAGAGAGTAATAAGTATAAATTTTTTTCTCCGTAAAATTTAATTATGCCTCCCACACTCAAACTCTTTCTCAATCAAAGTGGCTCAGCACTCGTCACATGTCAAGTCTTATTAGTATATTATACTTTAAATTACAATTAACTAATTATATAATAGGTATTAAGCAACACTTTAATTTATTAAAATATTCAAATATTATATGCCTTTACTCGTGACTATACTATATATTATTATTATATATATATATAAGTATATAAATCACATTATATCCCAATTATTTTTAACCTCAAATCCAAGATTATATTCATTTAAACGTTTTATTACCCATATCCTATAACCAGTATTGTAGTGATACACAGAACATTTACTCAGATATATTATATACACTCACATGCTCATTATTAAACTTGATTTTATTTAATAGATTAGTTGATTCATCTCATATTTATTTATATTTCATATAAACCATTTGTTGGTCACTTTCAATTAAATTCTTAATTCACAAGATTTTTTTATTTATCTTTACTTATATTTATATATATATGTGCTCATTGTGCTATAGTTTATCACTTATGTTTCTATTTGTTTGTAGTTTAAATTTTAAATTAATAGCGTACTACTTAATAATAATCAAGACCATTCAGTTCCTGTAGATCAATAAATTTACCATGTTATTATACATATAATTGATATTAAATCGTAATATTATATATATCTTGATATTCTTTCTTATTAACAACCTTATCATATTTAATTTTAGCTATGCTATACCGAGATTTAAAGGTGCTTATCAGTCAGTAGTATACTTTCGTTTTCATATAGAACTGACTGTTTACTATAAATATATAAATTATTTTATCAATAATATTTTTCTTTCTTTTAACTCATACTAATATAATAGTCATAACTCTTATTATAAATATACTATATGTATTTGCTATTTATGCAGACTTATATATATAACATTTTCATTGCAAATTTACATTTTTTTACTTTCGTAACGTATTCATTTTGAGTAATTATGTTGTAGATGGAATATTACTATAGTATTTATTTAAGGCTTTGTAATTCCAGTATTTTCTATAAGGAAAATTTTTAAATTTATACATTTTTTTTATAAATATATATATTATATATATTAATTAATGTAAATACATAATACTTAAATAATTCCTCACAATATGCAAATAGTCGCTATTTTAAATTTACATTCATATATTTATATATTCATATATTCATTATTCAACTCAGTAATACTAATCAGTCCAATACAGGCAAAAAATCTTTTTTTTTTTGCTAGATAAAGTTAGTCCTAGCAATTTCTTAGGCACATATGACGTTTTATGTGTAAGCGTACTTATATGTTACGGTAAATAGTTCGTTTTTATTTGTATAATGATATTCACTGCTCGTAAATGTAGAATCCAACATGCCTTCATTGGCAAAGAACTTGTATCGAGCCAACGTCTTTTACTATCGTCACCAAATAACTCTACATAAAATAAGATAATATCTATGTTTAGGCTTTTCCATTTCTCCTAAGGGAAAATTAATATCTCAATTACAAAATGAAAATATACTATATATACGCTCGTGCAACCTGAATTTATAATAACTCTAATTCCTGTCTCAGGAACAATTACTATATATTGATAACGTAGGTACTTTCTCTATCCCTGTTTGTGATTGCCTGTACTTTGAGTTAGTGGTGTATTTGGGGGTAAAGTGCGTACCACCTCGAGCACTAGACCCTTAGTGCGATCAGTTAAGTAGAAGGAGCATGGAGTAAGTTTCGAATGGAAAGCCGTCAACCTCCCCAACAGAGATTTTCAGATTAGTGTGCGACAGCTAACAATAGTATCAGATCTGATACGCACTCGATATCTAGGTATATACGATTAACATATTAACAGTTCCGGTGATCATATTCGAAAAAACTTATTTAGTTATTTACTCTCACTCATAATTATTTAATTATTATAATATTTATAATACTACTATTGCTAGATAGTATAAAGTAGGTAATTATTTATATTATATATTATATTATTTATAATTATATATTATAATTTTTATTATATTATTTTATTTATAATTAAATTACATAAATATATTCAGATTTAATTTATTATTTATTATTAGTTTTAATTGATTTTTATTATCATTATTATATAACGGAAAATTAATTTTATATAATTATATTGTTATTAGTTATAATTTTAATTATAATAAAAAATTTCTTTCTAAATTTTTTCTTAAAGAAAGTTTAATAGACTTTCAGAGATAGACTTTCGTGGTGATAAAAAAAACTAGTGAAACAAAAGCGTAAAAATTCAGTCCCTCAAAAGTTGCATAAACCCCGCCCCTAATGACAAAAAGAAGGCGGAGTTTACTCAAAATGGGGGAGGAGTTACATTAAGAAAATTGGAAAACTTTAAAAAGCTTTTAGGGATAACTTACGTCATCTTTGTATATTAATTTAGTTTTGAGATTAACGTTATTATGAAAGTTTTATTTATTAATATTTCTTTATTAGCGACTAACTTGGAGAATATATAAAGATTTTTTAGCTTTAGAAAGTGTTAGACTGAAAATTTGACTGTGGTTAATGTTGCCCTGGGGGGAAAAAAGGACGATTTTTTTTTTATTTTATAAATATTATTTTTATTATATAATTGTTTGTTTTTTATATATTGATTTTAGCAATATATTTATTTTATTTTATATATATTTTTTGTTATATATATATATAAGATGTAATTTTTTTAGTCTATATTATTTCATTATAACACTTTCGAATGATCAAATTTTTATCTGGGTTATCGTGACCCCACCATTTAATAATTGCCCGGGCTCTGACTCGATCTTACATTTATTATATAAAATAAAACGCTTCTGACTCTCTGGCGTTCCGGCTCCGGTACTTCACGTGCTCCATACACTTTTTAATCATATCTTCTCAAATAAAGTTTTATTTATCCTTCTGCTCCAAGGTCATCCACCCCAAATTTATCTGTCACGTTCACCTGAGCCGGGTTCCGCCCAAATCCTGGCGGCTCCAGCTCCCGCTAGCTATCTATACCTATCTACCTCGACTTCACTATACATCTCGAGTGTCTCACGCATCCCTGGTTTTGTGGACACTAATTTTCTCTAAATGTTTTCAGTGCTACTCTCGCTAATAATGAATCTATATAAAAAAATTACTATATTAATTGCTATTCATTAGTGTGATTTAAATAATAATACGGAATTAACATTTATGGGATAATACAGTACTGTAAAGGTAGATATTATATAGTTAATCTCTAGGAAAGTACTATTTTATAAAATAAAAAAAAAAATAAGCGTTATATTTAATAAAAATAAGTTAATATAAAATGTATAGAAGAAGAACAACTCTAAGTAATTTTTTAATATATTTAGTTTAAGGAATTCCTTAAATTTGTCAGGTTTCATTTATGTAATGGGCGTTACTATTAATAAACTTATAGAATATTAACCCAAGTGATAGTAGTGGTAGATACTATCGATCTCTCTCGTCTCGGACTGGCTTAGAGTATCGAAAGTTCTGCGCGATACTACTCGGCTCATATTCGGGGGGAACTATTAAACTCGATTATAAGTGTGGATAGGCATTATCATTTCCCCTCCCCTCGGGGGGTGATCTTATCCAGAACCCCCATCTCTTTGGTTAATATTGTGAGGTGTTCTAGCTATATGAGGTGAGTTCCTCCTGCCTATCACTTCCTCACTCCTATACATAGGTATATATAGTAGTATATGGATATAATAAATCATATTATTACTATATCCACCTACTCTCCCTATATTAGTTCGCCTCGTTATCGGTCACGAGTACTCCTCACTGCTTATGTGCTATGTGATATTTATAGTATAAATATCTGTAGTTCTATCCTAACTACAACTCCTTTATTTACACTATACTCCTCATAGACTTATATTATCCCTACAGGTTTAGCCCCTTAACCAAGGATTATTGTTAGCCCATCAAATAGCTCCATAGCCTATATTGGATATTGGAGCCTCTCCCCCAAGTATATAGCTCATACGTGAAATTTATTCTTTGTATCTGTCGCCAGTTGATAAACATAGCATATCCTAATGTTGATCTAATTATTATATACTATATAATATATTATATAAAATATTATATATATATATATATTATATATATATATTTAATATTATATATATTAATATATATATATAATATTATTATATATATATATATATATATATAGATACTATATTATTATATATTATAAATACGATGTGCATGCACTTGTATCATGGTATCAGATGGATATATATTAATTATATATTATATATATATATATATATATATATATATATATACTAATATATATTATATATTAATATTGATTATATATTATAATATATATATATATGTATATTATATATATATATATTATATATATTAATATATTTAACGATATAAACGTCTTGAATATATACCACCTTTCTCCCAATATTTAAGTGTTATTTTCATTTTGAGAGCATAATTACTAGCGTTATTTTCATTATGACCTAATTTGTTTTGTGTTTGCGTAGAATGTGTCTTTGAGCTTCAGTATGTTCTTCATATGATTTATTTTAGGTAGCAATAAAGTTGCTCTGTTTTACCTATATTCTCCGTTTACAGATGTGGACATACTCTTACCTCTAATCTCTGTACTTTCAGAGTATACAATTCTATTATTAAAGATCAAGGTAAATACAAATTGCGCTTTAATAATAAGATATATAGGATTCTCCACACTCGACTTAAAGACTTGCTCTATGGATTTATCGGTCGTCAAAAAACATTATATTATAGTCACACCTCTTATTATTTTAGAGTAACTTAACAAAAATGAAATGATTAATATATACAGTATATATTCTCACGAGCGATAATTCACTGATATATCCTGCCTATTAATCGACTCTACTACTCTGGTGTTTGCGGTATCTACTGTATAAAATTTCTTTGTCGGTTATTGAGACCAAAACACTCTTATTAATTTATCTAACCTAACAGTTACAATTAAATTATAATAACACCAATTTTATTTTCGATAAATAAAACAAATATAAATATAATTATGTTTATATTAAACAATATACATAACCCGGGTTATGTGTATTTCTTTATTTACTAGCATATAATATTCTCGGTTATAGTCACTTAATATACAAATAAAAGTTGTATAATATAGTAAGCAATACTTCTGTAAATTAGACAAACATCTTCTATCAATTTACTAGTATCGAAAACCTATTCCTTATTTGATCTGCAGGGGGAAGGTCCTATTCTTACCTCCTTATTATGATATTAATAATACTTAGTATTTCCTGAAAATTCTTACCCTTCTCATAACCAGTAAACCTACGTGTTAGCATTAGACATTCTTTTTTTTCCCGAGCTCTCTGTTTTGCCTATCCGCTTGGAAAATTCTTTCGTTGGGACATGTCTCTCTCGTGTGCCTCCAATAAAAATATAATAAAGCCATTATTTTTCTATTACACTATCTAACTATGTGATTAATCCATGGCCAGGCCCCCAAGACAAATTTATCTCGTAGTATTGGTCAAATCATTTTAGTTGTTTTAATTATCTGAATATTTAATTACAGGCCTTTGGTCATTTATTCATAATTATATACTCTCAGTTATATATATTATGTATTATATCGACCTACTCTCATATTGTAAACCTTATTATGAGTAATTATCTCTAACCTCTTTTAGCTTTACTTGATGGCCTCAAATTCGAATAAATCCATAATCTCTTTTAATAAGTTTATTTGGTACCTAATTATACTATTCAACATGCATATATTGAATAACTTACTCACTCTAGGATATCCTCAATAAATCATCGTGGTGTATACTGATTAACCTGAGCCCTCAATTATTAACTCGTCTCCCTGATAAGATCATTTATTGAAATAACCAACTCTTAATATTATATAATATTATATTGCTATTATTATCAATTTACTTATATATAATAATATATATTAATAATATAAAAATACTAATGTCGACCTCTCAATAAACTGAGTGCTAACGCCTCAATCTCGAGGTATAATTAATAATTTAAATATATAAATTCATAGTTCGATTTTCAATTTTATTACAGGTATTATTATTATAAAATAAATATTTTCTTATAAGTGAACAATAAAAAAAAAGAGATAGACATAAAGATGAGAAATATTTTACATTTTTATGCAAACCTTATGGAAATAAGTGGATAATGATATTCTAGTCATTAACTATATAATATGGAATAAGCATATTATTATGTTAACAATAATTGATTATGTTACCTCATATATTATTTATATTTATATAAAAACGACAACAAGTACGCAGCACTAGCATATAACACACCGCAATCTAGACACCTCAAGTCAAGATGGCTCACGGAGATCTAGCACCGGGTCTCTCGTGCTACTCACCCGTGCTGAAACGATAGAACTGCCGGAATTCGTTCCCCCTCTGTTCCCTCTACATTCGGATATTCGAACCCACTTTACAATACATATAAATTCTACTCTCTTATGGTGATAAGGCTCGCCTATTTTCGGTTATATCATATGTACACCTAAAAATATAGTTCACTTATATATATTATTATATTATATATATAATAACTATACTAATAATAATAAGGAACGTATTAATAATAATATTTATATTAATTAAATAATAATATAATATAACATATCATTTAATTTATACTTTTTTTTCAAAAAATTAAATTGTAAGCAATTTACCTCAAATAATCATTTAATAATAATTAATAATTAAACAATTAATATATATCCAGATTTTAGTAATATACATAATATAATATTAAGAATAATATTATAATTGAAGTGTACTTAGAATTTTATAAACTCACTATATACTTTTCGTCATTACTGTTCAAACTGTTAGAGATACACTGTATATGACCGCTCATCTGTAAAGAAGGACATTTTCCATTACAAACGCGTCCCTATAAGTATTGTTCAGATATCCTTATTATATATATATTTATATACAATGACTGACTTCTTTCACATTTTAAATAATACTAAAACTTTAGCAGATGCCAAATTTTCACAATTCGCAGTTTTTTTTCGCGCAGAACTAATAATAAAACAATTGAAACTGATTTACGAGACGCGATTTAGTTTATTTTTAAAGCTTATTAATCAGTATTTTATATGGGAGGATCTTTGCATTGGTGCATGTTTCTCATGTGCGTGGATAAGTTAAACTTGAGAGCTGCTCTGTAAGGGCAAAAGGGACAGGCGAATTTGCGCTCCCCTGTGTGAGTCAATAAGTGGTAGCGAAGTTTCTGACGTCCATTAATCCCACTGAGTTTCTTCCCACAGATCGGACATATAACTGGTGTCACCAAAGAAGTCTGAAACACAGGGAGAAGACGAAGCCGATCAGTGACAAGTTACCACGATTGTGATTTTTTTTTTACTTATTTATTTACAAATTTAAATTTATTCTGTGTGTAGGAAATGAATTTTTTATCAATCAAAGTCGTTCTTTCCATCCAAAATATATGTAACGAAAGATGAGTACTTTGAAATTACAACATGGTCGCACCATGCGTTTTAAAAACTTATTTTTAAAGTGTATAATAATGAAAACAAACGATTCTACTAAATTAAGTTACTTAAAAAGAAAAATTGAGACTTCCAAAAAATCTGGCTTGAAAATAGTTCCATAAATATGGAATAAAACATTTTTTATGCCATAAACCTTTGTTAATAATATTTAGGAACGAATTTTTAAAAGTATTGGATGAACCATACAATAAAACGAAACAAGTCTTAACTCATTGAAATACCTTTCACGATCTATTATTACCATTGGTCTTTTCCCCAACATCATTAAAAAAAAAAAAAAAACTTACACCAACTGACGGAGTCGTTAAAACAGAATAGGACCTCATATATATAATATTAATATATATTATATATATAATAATACTATAATATAATATATATTATATATATACATATATATACCATATATGTTTATTTCTGATATACATATAATTAATATCGTTATATATAGATATATATATATCGAATATGAAACTGTGCTGATGTGTGTGACTGTGTGTGGTGTGCTGTGTGGGTGTGCAATGATGTGTGATGTAAGTGCGGCTGTCGCTGTGGCTGTGATGGTACAGTGATATGTCCGTGCTGGTGCGCTCGCACGGGTGTATGCGTGTGTGTTTGGGTCATTAAAATGGACTTGGTTATGCAGTAATTCAAAGCATACGTCACATTATGGTTTCGATTCGGCTTTTTATTGCCAAAATAGATGAATATTTAGTAAACATCTTTTCCATTTTATTGTTTAAAAGCAATTTACCTAATTTAAAAAAGGGTTTATATAAATCACGCTCAAATTTATGTTCTCCTTTTTTACAAGGAGATGAGAATGAAAATAATTTGACTTTTATGATTTTACGATCTTCGTGAATCTCTTTTGTAAAGTTTTATAGACTCGATTCGTGCTTAAAACTTAATGATAACTCTATGATCCTATTAGAAAGAGAGGATATATGACGTAATAGACTTTATATCATCTCTAAATTAGGAGGAAAATTGCTTGTAGCAACGAAATGGCAAAGATGGGTGTTTCCGATTCCCTTAAATTGTTGGTTAAGATGACATGTAGGGAACACAGGTGGGCCAAAGTGACCCAGTGTTGCCAATTTAGGGATTTTCTGGTTAATACAGTGACAAAACTATGCACAAAATGTGCTAATTTTTGTTTTTATTAACAGCGATTTTTTAATGCTTATTTGCATTAAATTTGGATCTTATAATGCATTTTTTTTACATCAAATCTGTCACCTTTCAAAATCTTCAGTTGGCAACACTGTGCCAAACGTCTTTGAACGTTCAAGGCAGGTCATTCTCATTCAAAATTTATGGCTATTTGATCATAGCTTGTATAATCCTTTCATTCTTTTATTGGCTTATCTTATTCATGCTATAGAACGATTAAAGAAAACTTTTGTTTTCGGCTTAAAGATAAAAATCTTCGTTTTCATTCCAGAAGAATTTAACTTTTCCTCAAATGATGAGGCATGCAATTATTTAAGATTGATTGATACAAAAGTTTAAAAAATTAAACTATATTATATATATATATAATATATATATATATACTATCTATATATACTATATATTATATATATATATATATATATATTATATATATATATATATATATATATATATATATATATATATATATACTTATATATAGAATAACAATATAATAATATATTAATATACTTATAATAATATTTATATATATATCTATACTATATATACTATATTTAAAATAAAGTGACCACTAGTTCCGCTTTTAGGCGCGGGACAGTTTCCCGCTTTCTTTCGCACCCCTGTCCCGCTTCCTTTAACCAATAGACAAAAAATGTCCCGCTTTTTTCATGAGAAGTCCCGCCTTTTCCAGAGAGATCCCCTTTTTTACTTCCCTTTTCAAACATAATTTTATTATACACAAAATAGTATATTAATATACTAGTATATTAGTAAAATCATCATTAATATCAATATAATATACTTATATAATAATATATATATAA
>JABUQX010028686.1:85000-90106 GCA_015478945.1 Trachelipus rathkii | reverse complement strand
AGAATTGGTTCTTGGAGCTTATGGATTGATTATTGCAATTGAGAGATTGTTTCTTGGAGTCAAATGAGTGTGAAGTGTTCTACTATAATTGTAGGGAATCTGTTTACAATCAGATAGTATTCAGATGGTGTAGCATCATCGCATCCTAGGTCGATCGGAGTTGCGTGTTTGGTGTAAGGTGATCTGTTAAGTGATTATAGAAATTGCATCCATCGGCCAGGTGGTCTTAGGCGAAATAATTTTGTTCAGCAAAAAGTGGGTAAAAATGTTGAGGGGAGGCAACCGGTTATTATCCTAAGGGCTTTGTTTTGATCTAGTTTTTGAATGTTAGATTTTTAAATTGTGGGGCCAAGGCAGTCGATGTGTAATTTAGGAGGGAAGAAGATTACTGTCTGATATACTGAGTGCGTTCTTTGTACTGGCCAAAGTTTGTTTCCCTGCTTATCACTCTCAATGCTTTACTTTATCTGTGGCTTTGGATGTAATGTTGTTTAAGGAGGGTGAATGTCATATGTGTCGAAAGTCAAGCCCAGAGATAAATGAAAGGTAATTGATTGGATGAAAAAAATTTGATTCTTTATCGTTTTATTAAAGTTTATTGATTAGTTTTGGGGATTCTGTCATTCTGTTCTTTTGGTAAGAAACTGCTACAGACTGGTCTATATGACTGTTGTGGCTCTATGCGCGCTGTGTCTCAGGAGCAGCTTGGGATGTAATTATTAGATCATCGGCATAACTATTAATTTTTATAGAAGGGATGGGGGGTTGGGAGATCGTGCATAAAGAGATTAAAAAGTATTGGTGAGAGGACAGCGCCTTGTGGGAAGCCATTGTATAGTTTATATGTGCGGGAGGAGTATCAACCTTGTATAACTTTAGTGAGTGACCTGATAGAAAAGTTAGCTATTACTTTATTTGTCTCTTAATGGTCATATCAGAATTATCAGTACATATATATAATTAGAATATATATATTACATATATATATATATATATATATAATATATATAATATATATAATATATATATACATATATATATATATATACTATATATAATATATATATATATCATATAATATATATCATATATATATAGTATATATATATAGGGTTGTGAAAAAAACGGTTTTTTTTTTTTAATTTGGTTTTTTTTTTGCAAAAAAAAGAAACGGTTTTTTTTTAAAACAAAAATGTTTTTTTTTGTTTTTTTTTTTAAAATTACCTCCTTTTTATGTATATAAAGATGTTTTAAATTATACAGTATTACCAATACCCCTTCTAGGCCTAAATATTGACTATTAATAGGATTAAGTGTTTGTATAATAATAATATATATATATATAAATATATTATAGTATATATATAATATATTATATAATATATATATATAATATATATATATATATATTAGTATATATATATATAGTATATACTTATATTATATTATATATATATATATATATTCTTTCTTTTCTCATCTTCCTCTTTGCCCCAAGAATTGGGGTAAGGTGCGCTACAAGCATCGGAAAAGAAAAGCAGTAGGGGAGAACATGACAGAACGTTCGAAGAAAGCCAGCCTTTTACCGCCCCCGTCTGTACCATTGAATTACATTAAATTAAAAAATATATATATATAATATATATATATATATATTAGATAGTATTATTATATATATAGTATATATATTATATATATTATATATAACTTATATATATATATATATATATATATATATAAATATATATATATAAAATATAATATATATATAAATATATATATAATATATATATATATGATTAAAAAAAAGGATGGTATAACAGGTAGGTTTTGGCGGTGTCAGGAAAAATGGAATGGTAGGAAGGTGATGGATTTCTGTGAGAAGAGAGGTGTGTGTGTAAGTAATACTTTTATTAAACACAAGAGTATCCATGAGTATACTAGAGTGTGGTGTAGGTTAAGAGATGGTATCGAAGTGAAAAGTATGATTGATTTTGGATTGGTGAAGAAGAGATGTTGAAGTATAGTGTTGGATGTTAGAATCAGT
This sequence comes from Trachelipus rathkii, assembly GCA_015478945.1. Taxonomy (NCBI): domain Eukaryota; kingdom Metazoa; phylum Arthropoda; class Malacostraca; order Isopoda; family Trachelipodidae; genus Trachelipus; species Trachelipus rathkii. The sequence continues at coordinate 88,059 of JABUQX010028686.1, read as the reverse complement.
GAGGCTGTTTAGAAATGAGGATTAGTCGGATAATTATGTTGTTCTATGTAAAATAAGTTAGTGGGGACTGGGATGGAGAGGAAGGTGATACGGAAGAAGAGAAAATTAGGAGGAAAGGTTAGTGAACAGGTAATTAAGGAATAAGTAGTAAGAAACACGCTCGCAAGTAAATCAGTTGGTTATAAACAAGCTGAAACTAAATAAATCTGGAAGCAATTGTTAGCAGATGCAAAAGAGTATGGGTGTGACTAAAGTAGAAGTAAAGAATTGCGAACAGGCTGAGTGGTGGAATAAAGAGGTGAAGCAAGCGGTTAAAAGTAAAAAAAAAGCGTGGTTGATTGTACTAAAAGCAAATGATGAAGTTTCAAAAGGAAAGAGCTGGAATTACCTATAGGAGGAAAAAAAGAAATGCCTAAAAGATGCGTAGCGTAAGAGAAAAGAAGAGTAAATGAACAGTTGGAAGGAGGATGAGATGGGGACATACAAGAATAGACAGCTCTTCTGGAAGGGGGAAGCGCGAAGGGTTAAAAATTAGAATAAGGGGAACCTGCTCAGAATATTGAATAGGGATGGTGTTTTTGTAAGTGATGAGAAAGGAATGTGAGGGGAGTGTGGAAAGAACACTTCGAAAATTTGTATTTAATGATTGGCAGTAAAATGAAAGAGGTGATAGATGACGTTGTTTGGATTTTTGGTGGGGGGTTTTTTTGATGGTGCCAAGAAGGAATAGGTATTTGGGGATGCAGGTCTATTAGCAAGAAGAGGAAAGAAATTAAGTAGAGTGAGATAGATTGAGAATGGTAAATCTGCAGGTATAGATGAAAATTACTGGTGAAATGATCAAGAACGGAGGCAAGTTTCTGATTGAATTGGATTCTTGCATGTTGCGTGTAACAAAGCGTTTATGGGGGTTATAGTTCCGAGGGATTGAAGGGAGAGCAGTAATAGTACCCTTATATAAGGGTAAAGAGATAAGGGAACTGTAGAATTATAGGCGGAAAGGAATTAGTTTTTGAGTGTTATAGGGAAGAAATATGTTTGTATTTTGGAAAGAGTGCGCGAGTGACTGAAGGACTGCATTGGTGAAGAACAAGGTGGGTTTAGGAGTAGTAGAGGATGTGGGGATCAGATCTTTGACATTGAAGCAAATGATAGAGAAAATGAGCGGAGAAGAAGAATAAATTGTATTTAAGTTTATGGATTTGCAACAGGGGTATTGATAGGGTTAATAGGGAAGCTCATATGGCAGGTGTTAGTGATATGATAGTGTTGGTAGGTAGGCTCTGAATGGAATTCAAAAGGATGGTAATGACGAGTAGTGAGGCGTGTGTTAAGAATAATGGTTGTCAAAAAGTGATTGGTTTAGTATTTAATGGGATATGGCAGGGTGTGTTATGGTCTCCTTGGTTATTCCAATTTGTTAATATGGATGGGGTTATGAAAAGAATTGAGGTGGGGTGACAGGAAATGGTGTTAGAATGATGGAGAATGGAGATGAGTGGAGGGTGCCTACCTATTATATGTGAAGATGATTTGGTTTTGTGTGGGCGAATTTGAAGAGTTTCAAGAAAGTTTGGTAGAGAGATTTGGCACGGTGTGTAAAAAGGAGGGTTTGAAAGTAAACGTAGATAGAGTAAGGTTATGGTTGTAAGTGAGGACAGTCTCGGTTGAGTTTATGTTAGATGTGAGCCGCTGGAACAAGTGGTCTGAGTTTAAAATATTTAAGTATATGTTAGGTGCCAGGAAGTGGCTTGGTGCAAAAAATCGTGGGGAATGAATAGGGACTAGTCGTTTAGAGTGCTAGGGTCTATACATGTCGCTATGGTGTTACCTGTGTTATTGTATAGTAGTGAGCTATGGTTCTGGAATAAGGAAGTATAGATCTAAAGGTTCAATGTGTTTGATGGACAATCTTTAGGGGCATGCTAGGTGTGGGAAGAATTGATAAAATTGAGGAATGAACATATTAGAGAATTATGTGGTGTGAAGAAAATGGTAAACGAGAGTAATAAATGAAAATATGTTGCGATGGTTTTGGTCATGTGGAAAGGATGATGTGATAGCGGTTTAAGCGGATGTATTAAGTGGCGAGTGGGTTGGAAACCGACCGGCTTGGAGGATCGAAGAAAAAGTGGATTGAGTCAGTAACGAAATGCTGAAGGAGAGAAAATGTGAGTTTGCAGAGGCGAGAATAAAGGGTGCATAATAGGAGAGAATGGCAGGGTTTTGTGAGGGGGTATGGTTGTAGCCCACCTGGGCCAAGGAGTATAAACACTTACACTGACGATTTACCATTGTGAGGGTCCGTCGCTGTCCCGGGAAAGCTATAGGGTGGATTTTTCTGACGTGTGCGAGTCCTTACTAAGTAATGGTACAGAGGGGGGACGGGTAAGGCTGGACTTTCTATTTCGAGCTTTGTCATATTCTTCAATGCTTTTCTTTATCCGATGCTTCTTACGCCCTTACCACCAGTGCTGGGTGAGAAAAAGGTAGCATGAAGAATTTATAATATATATATATATTATATATAATATATATATAATATAATATTATATTAATATAATTATATACTATTATATATATATATATATATATAGACGGTATATATATATATATATATATAATATATATATATTATATATATATTATATAAATATATGATATATATATATATATATATATATATATATATATAATATATATATATATACCGTTATATATATATAATATATATACTATATATATAATATATATATATATATATATAGTCATACTATATACTGTGTATATTATATATTTATATATATATAAGAGATATATATATATATATGATATATATATAATATATATAATATATAATATAATAATATATATATATATATAATATATATATATACTGTATATATATATATAATATATATATATAGTATATTATATATAATAATATATATTATATATAAATATATTATATATATATATATATATATATATAATAATAATAATATAATAATAATAATAATAATAATATCATGTGAAATGTGTTTTTTTTTATAAAATAT
>JABUQX010028686.1:37500-80000 GCA_015478945.1 Trachelipus rathkii | reverse complement strand
GAAACAGTTTTTCAGTATTGATTTTTAATCAGCAAGTTTCTTGAACTTCAATTTCAGCAAACATATTTTTTCAGTTTGATTATTGTTCATCAAGTTTTTGTACTTCAATTTTAGAAACATATTTTTCAATTTGATTATTTTCATCAAGCTTTTGTGCTTCAATTTCAGAAAACATGTTTCTCAGATTATTATTTTCAGCAAAGTGTTTGTACTTCAATTTCAGAAATATTTTCTCAATTTGATTATTAGCAAATTTTGGCCTTCAATTTTAGAAACATGCTTCACAGTTTGATAATTTTCAGCCATATTTTGTACTTCAATTTCAGAAACCTGCTTCACAGCTTGATTATTTTTAATCATTTTTTGTATATCAATTTCAGAAACATGTTTCACAGTTTGACTATTTTCAGAAAGATTTTGTACTTCAATTTCAGAAACATGATTCTCAGTTTGATTATTTTCAGCCATTTTTTGCACTTCAATTACAGAAACATGTTTTGTAGTTTTATTACATTCAGCAATTTTTTGAACAACTTCAGAAAGATGTTCTGCAATTAGTTTTATGGCAAAGGTTTCATGTGATCTACCAGAATTTTGTTTTTCTTCATTTTTCTCTGTAATAATATCACTTGCAGAATTGAGACAATGCGATCAAGACCATCATGTTTGGGTAACAAATACGTGAATGAGCATATCTTGAAATTTTTTGTCAGGTTTTATACCAACTGAATTATTAATCTGTATTAGGTTAATAGTAATGTTTTCAGACACATTATCCAATATTTTTGATCCATCTTCATTCCCAGATACCTTTTCTTTAAGATAGATTGAAGAGCTACATGGAATCTCCATAATGTCAATAGGGTTCTCACCATTGAAGTTTTCTTTTTGAACCAAATTGCTCGTTAATGAATTTGTATTATTTAGGATTTTGATACTGCTCTCTTTTTGGTTTTTATTATCATGTATTCAAAAACTCTATGGATATCACATAAATCTGTATTTTTGTTGCATTGCCATAACACTAATTGCCAATTATTCACTGTTATTAGCACTAAAAGGATTACTTTTCAAAGGGAAAATTTGTTCAGCTTCAAATTCAATTATTGCTTCTTGAAAATCTCTCTCAGTTTCTTCACAACTTGACTTAGTCTTTTCAGTTTCTAGTTGCTTATTTTGCTTAAAAGGAACTATCTTTGAGTTTTATTTCTATGTTCTAATGAACTATAATTACAATTTCATCCCATACTTTATCAGAAGCCTTACTCATTTTGAATCGCATTAGCACACAAAAATTTGTCTTTAAAATAGCAATTAACTGTGAAAAGTTCTTCCGTCCACAATCTTCGAAAAATTAAAGGAAACTGACATTCAAAAGGATAGGTCCAACTAATAGGAAGGAAAGTATTATTTTGCTTAAAAAACTTAGTGCACATGTTTTTTACTTCATAATCTTTCCAAACAAGACTCTGAAAAAAATCAAACCAACTTCCTTTCAACTCTTTAACTTGTCTATTAACAAAATCTAAATCTCCTCCCATAAAACAAGGTCTACAGTGATGAGATTCAATTTTATGCAACTCATTATGAGTAGAATAATGAATAATACTTCGTAATTCTAAGCAGCTTCGGGGGAATAATGGCATTAATACTACATTAGAATTAATGATTGGTATATTTATTAATTTTTCATAGAGTATTTTTAAGTCCTTAAGCCTTACAGTCAGGGTGAAATTTGAGAAATTAAAAATATGATAGAGGGTAATAGGCGAGTTACATTTTTTAAAATAGCATTCTTGGAAGTGAGATTTTTGAGTAATTAGAGTTAAATCAGCAACAATAACAAATAAATAAGAACAAGCAGGAGACAAGTATGAAATATTTTCTTGTAACTGCTCCCAATTTATTGGAAATTCTACATCCCAAAAAGAATAGGATTTATATACTTGCAAACTTTGTAAATAATTATTTATATAATTATTTGCAATAAATATTATAGGACTATAGACCCTATGTTCCTCTTTTCTATTAGTAAAATTCTGATTTGCGATAATCTCGCTAAACAAATTCTTATTACTCTCCCTATCATTGCCACTAGAATCTCTTTGAAATTTGTATCAGAATTTCCTGATTTGCTTTTCTCACTTGCAGAATCATTAACAGGTTTGACTGTTGAAGTCAGATAACCTATTATGTCAAAAATAGGCTCAGCCTCTGGTTTATTGCTAGAGTTATTAAAGTGCTCATCCATATTTGTAATATTTATGCATTCATGACTTAATATTTATATGCTTACCTTCTACACACCTTTTATTTGAATCATATTCTTATTATTAGTATCAACTTTTAAGAACTTTTGAAACATTTAATATCAATACACCAGACTTTTCTGACAGTGCAATAATATATAAGTTCGCTGATTTTGGGAGTAATTTAGGATTAATAGGGTAAACCTCTTTCTAAGTCTACCACAATTAATAGTTTCAACTTGTTAAGACTTTTGGGAATTCTATGAACAGTGTCTAACTAAAAGAATGTTGCAGGTCTCTTGTTGTTTATTGAAGTATTAGTAGGCCAATTTTTAAATTTATTTGGTATGTTTTCTGAAAATTTCGGGTGGAATTTATTTTCTTCAGTGGAATGTTACTTACGTGAACTAATGTCTTTTTTTTTTTCTTATTTAGTACTTCAAAAAATATTACAAATAAAATTACAATGAATAATAAATATTACTGTATGTTAATAAGCAATAATGAAGTTTTAAATTTTTTCAATTCAAACTTAAATTTTATAATAATATAAAGTTATATAAAAAGTGTAAAAACTTAAATTTCAGCTTATATATATATATATTATATATATATTATATATATAATATATTATATATATAATATATATATATATATATATATATATATATATATATATATATATATATATATATATATATATATATATCTTTCTTTATCTACCTTTTTTCCCCAAGATTGGAGTAAGGTGCGCTACCAAAGCATGCGGAAAAAGAAAGCAGAGGAAAACATGACAAATGTCGAAAAGAAAGCCCACCTTACCGCCCCCTCTGTACTATTAATTAGCAAGAACTCGTCGCAATCAGAAAATCCCACCTAGAGCTCATGGGACGCGACGGATCCAGCACTAGGTAAAGTCGTCAAGGTAGGGTATCATCCCCTAGCCCAGGTGGCCACAACCATATATATATATATATATATATATATATATATATATAAAATACACAATATAAATATATATATATATATATAAATATATATATATAGCTTCGGTGGGGTGACGGGATTCCGGCTTTTAGAGGTGATTTCAGTCCAACTTCAAATAAATAAAAAATAATAAAAAAAAATAAAAAAATTTCGCTCATTTAATAGCCACACGTAGTACTACAATTTTATTTAGATCATCTTTAAATAAATTACACTTTTGAAAAATGAGTTTTTTTATTTGCTTATAAAATGAAAAAATTGTGGATATTTTAATATTTTCAGATACATTCGAGGTATGTTTGCTTTAAACTGCGCCAAAAGTAAATTTTTGCCAAAGATATAGTGGCAAAAATTCTCGGGCCTAATTGGTCTGATTCACCCCACCGTAAAAATTGATTTAAGTTGATCGGACCACCATTGTTTTCGTATTTTACATATTATTATTGACCTTTTTATTGGCGGGGGGACTTGGACCACTTTAGGTATAACTGCGTCTCCCGACTCTCCCTAATGAACTTTTTGGAATTTTTTTTTTTTTAAATTCCGGTAATATAGTCGGTCATAAGCACACAAAAAATAATAATGTAATTCAATAATAAAAGTTTTTATTAAAGTTTGATAACGCTGAGTCAGGCCTGACATGAGGGTGAGCGGACCACCATTTGAGGTTACTTCGGACATCTGTTTAAATTCCTCTTTAAGTATAAAATTCAATTTTATATTTTAAATTTTTACTTAATAAATAATTATTATCATTATTAAAAATTCGTAATAAGTAATAAAAAATGTCAATTAATGCATTAAATGAAAAAAAAAAAGTGGTCCGATTCACCCCCCTCCGCTCAAAAATTTTGACACCTTTGAATTCCTTTTTTTAAGTAAAATTCATTTTTTTTAAAAATTTCACTAATATAAGTAACTTTTTTATTACATTTAAATTAATATACGTAATAAAAAATGTCCAATAAGAATACGTAAAATACGAAAAACAATTGTGGTCCGAGTTCAACCCTCCATCAATTTTACGCGGGGTGATCGACCAAGTTAGCCCCGTTTTTTGCCACTAATACTGCGATCAAAAATTTACTTCGCCAGTTTAAAGCAACATACTCAAGTGTATCCACTGAAAAAAATATTTTAAAATCGTTAACACTTTTACTCTTTATAACGAAGTTAAAAAACTCACATTTTCAAAAGTGAAATTCTATTGAAGAACATTTTTTACCCTAATTTCTAACATTTTTTAAAAATATAAAAACTTTCAAGAATTAAATATATCTCAAATACTTGTTTAAGTACTACCACGTGGGCTATTAAATGAGCGAAATTTTTTTTTTTTTTTTTATTATGTTTATTTTATTTTAAGAGTGGACGAATCACCCCTCCTAAAGAGGCGGGCCTGGTCACCCCGCCCACTACATATAATTAATTTAAATATAATAAATAGTTACTTATATTAATAAAAAATTAAAATAAAAAATGAAATTTATATTAAAAAAAAATACGAATTTCCAAAAAGTGTCAAAATTTTTAGCGGAGAGGGGTATCGGACCACCTTATTTTATTCTTATTTTATTATCATTATTGCATTTTTATTACTTATTATGAATTTTAATAATGATAAATATAATCATAAGTAAAAATTAAAATATAAAATGAATTATACGTAAAGAGGAATTTAAACAGATGTCCGATTCACCCCTCAATGGTCCGATTCACCCCTCCAAGGTCAGGCTGAATGAGCTGAATAAAACCACAATTAAGTTTAACTATTAGAATTACTTGAATACTTTACCTCTGCTTATGACCAATTAATTCAAATTCAGAAAAAAAAAAATTTCCAAAAAGTGCATTAAGGAAAAGTCGGGAGACGAAGTTATACCTAAAGTGGTCCAAGTCACCCCGCCTGACGCCATATATAGTAAAATGGGGGAAAACCGGTAACTTTATAATATTTAATTTTTTGTAATAAAAACATTTTTTTCAATTGGAGAAAGGTTTTTTAGTAGTTAAATAGAAAATATTTTAACCATATAAAAAAATTTAAGTAAATAACTTACACCAACAAGTCAAAATACTTATGAATGGGAAAAAAAAATTTAAATTGAAAAAATTTCTAAGACCTGGTGAATCTCGTAGAATTAAGATATCAAAATTCCAGGTAAATTCATTATTGGGAAGTATATTTAAAACATTTTCCAGGTAAAAAATTAAAATATTAAGCATTTTTTAAAGTTAAGTTTTCCGATTTGGTAAACCGCGTCGGGCGTCGGGGAAAACCGGTCAATATAAACCTATATAAAAATGTCAATTTTTTTTTAGTTTTAATATTTATTTTAATTTTTATGTATGTAGACTTAAGACAATTGTTTAATGTTTTCTATACCTATTTTTCCTTCTATCTAGTGTAAGAATAAAAAGTCATGTGAAAATGCGTACATACTCTAATATTAAAGTGATATTTGTTAAAAAGTGCAATTATTTATTATGTTTGTTTTTATTATTAGTAAAATTACAATTGATATCATAATTTAAATATATAATATTGTAAAAAAAATTTTGTCTAAAAGTTCACGTGAAATGTGCGCATAGCCTTCCTCCTATTATAAATTGCCTATTTTGTTAAAAGTTGAAATATATTATGCCAATATTAATAGAAACTAGAAAACTTTTTCAGAATTCTTTTGTTCAAATGCAATTTAGCAGAAAAAAAAACAAACTACAGTTTTCAAAATTTTGTAAAAAATCAACGTTGCAAAATGTAATAAAATAACTTAGACTTGTGTTTTTCTATCTAAATTAATTCTATAACATTATTTAAACTCTATTTAACATTTAAATTATAATTATAATTAGTTTAGACAATAAAACCAAAAATAATATTTAATATTTTTTTGGCCTAAAACAAATTTTTTAAAATGAATTTCAAGATAGTTTTTTAATAGTATTTATTTGTCCATCTACTATAATTTTCATATTCGTACAACGCGTTCTTCAACCTTTTAGCCTAAAGCCAAAACGCGATTAAGTTTAAACTCGCACCCCCCTAATATATATATATAATATATATATATATAATATTATATATATAATATATTATATAAATAATATATATATATATATATAATACATATAATATATATTATAAAATTTGGAATGCGATCAATAGCTTAAAATATTTCGTAATGAAAGTTTGCGTTTCAATATGCTTTTGGTCTCAAATTCGTATGCATTTCAATTATTAACTCTTTGCCAAACTATATTTATCCTTAAAAGATGTTATGTGTTTTAAATTGTAAATATTTGACGGAAGTTAAATAGCTGCCGAGTTGATATGCTGGAATAATTATTCAAAATCAAAGCTTTTACGTTTTCAACCTCGTACTGTCAAGTCGCTGATTGAACTTGTGCTGAAAAAAGTTTAGTAATTTCTGTCGTTCGAAAGAAGTGGATGCTTTTATATAAAACTCCCTTCATATATTTGCATTAAGTGTTAACGTTTAAAAAAGTGTTAAAACTTATAATCACTAAGGCCTTATATAATGTGATTTTTGTGTAACTTTATTAAGTGCATAGTAACGCTTTTTTCTTCAATAACTAACGCTTAAGATTCAAATTCAACTTTATTATCGAAAATACGTTAATGACAATACGTATTGTTAGGAATTATTTCTACCTATGCTAAGAAGCCGGTGAAACTAACATTGATAGCACCGGTGTTGAAAATAACAATTTCAAATCCGAAATCAGGACTGGGATAAGAAGTTTCAGTTTTTCAACAAGTAAGTTGTTTGTTCCTTTCACCATAGGTGGATAATTCCATTTATTATATTTATGCATTAAAACACATAACATTTATTAATTCAGTTTAACTGTCGTAAATTTACTATTCTCAAAAACTATTCTACGTTGGTATTAAGGTTGTATCTATAAATTTCTACTCACATAGATACGATTTTAATAATTTTTGAAATTGTTATTTAATGTTTGCAATTTTTGAAATTGCTAGTTAATTTTTGAAGTTTTTCAATATTTCATAAGAATCAATTTTTTGTAAATTTGGTCAAATTTGTTTAAACCTTATGAAAGGCAAACTTAAAGATTTTTCTTGCATCGAGTTTGAGACTAGACAGGCATATTCAAGCGCGATTTATTTCCATATGCGTAAGATTTACTAGTAAATTTTTTTGTTTTTTTGATTTTTTGATAAAGGTGTCTTAACATTTTTTTTAATTTGAAAGCAACTTAAAGTCACGTGTTTGATAATTTTTTCTAAAAAATTGTTCTTAAGTTTTTTCTATTCGCAAAAAGTGACTTTAAAAAATAAATATTACAGTAAATATTTTGTATATATTTTATATATATATACATTCGACATTTTGCATGCGCAGTGTGTGTTTTTCGACAGTTCGTGCGCATTCGATATTTTTATATAAATTCGATAATTTTCTCAAATTCGACATTTTGCTTGCGTAGTGGTTGTTTTTCAACATAGTCATTGCGCATTCGATAATTTTCTTATACATTCGACATTTTGTATGCACCGTGGTTTTTGACATAGCCTATGCGCAGTGAATGTTTTTCGACATAAGCTATGTGCAGTGTTGTTTTTTACACTTAGCCTATCGCGCGGGGTTTATTTTCGACTAGTGTTGTTCGACATACCTATGCGCGTGAGTGTTTCGACATAGTCTGGGCAGGTTATTTTCGACGATTAGTCTATCGCAGTTGTTTATTTTTCGACATATCTATTGCGCATGTATTTATTTTGTGACATAGCTATGCCAGTTTGGTTTCGACTACCTAGCGCTGGTATGTTTTCCGACATAGTCTGTGCGCAAGTTGTTTTTCGAACATAGTCTATTGCAGTGTTGTTTTTTGACAAGCCTATTGCGCGTCGTTTATTTTCGACATAGTCTATGCACAGTGTTTGGTTTCGACATAGCCTATGCGCGGTGATTGTTTTCGACAGTCTAGTGCGCAGTGTTTTGTTTTCGACATAGATCTATGTGCAGTGTTTGTTTTTGACATAGCCTATGCGGGTGTTTCTTTTTCGACATAGTCTATGCCAAGGGTTTATTTCGACATGGCCTATGCGCGGTGATTGTTTTCGACATAGTCTGTGCCAGTGTTGTGTTTTTCGACATAGCTATGTGCAGGTTTGTTTTTGACATAGCCCTATGCGCGGTGTTTTATTTTTCGACATAAAGTCTATGCACAGTGTTGGTCGACAAGCCTATGCGCGTGTATTGTTTCCGACATAGTCTCGTGCGCAGGTTGTTTTCGACAAGTTATGTGCAGGTTTTTTGACATAGCCTATGCGCAGTGTTAATTTCCGACATAGTCTTAGCCTATGCGCGGTGATTGTTTTCCGATATAAACTGTGTATGCGCAGGGTTTATTTTTCGACATAGTCTATGCGCAGGGTTTATTTTTCGACATAGTCCTAATACGGCAGGTTATTTTTCCGGACATAGTCTGATGCGCCAGGTTTTATTTTCACATAGTCTATGGCGCAGGTTTATTTCGACATAGTCTATGCGCATGGTTTATTTTTCAACATAGTCTATGCCCAGTGTTTATTTTTCGACATAGTCATTGCGCATTCGATAATTTTTCTACATGGTCTATGCGCAGGCGTTTATTTTCGACATAGTCTATGCGCAGGTTTTATTTTTCGACATAGTCTCGCCAGTGTTAATTTTCACATAGTCTATGCGCATGTTTTATTTTTTGACATAGTTATGCGCAGTTTTGGTTTTTCGACATAGCCTATGCGCCGGTGATTGTTTCCACAAGTCTATGCGCAGTGGTTGTTTTCGACATAGTCTATGTGCCAGTGTTTGGTTTTCGACATAGTCTATGTGCGGTGTTTTATTTTCGACATAGTCTCATGCGCTAGTGTTTTTTTGAACAATAGACCTATGCGCGTGATGTTTTACGACATATTCTATGCGCGTGTTTTAATTTTTCGGACCATAGTCTATGTGCAGTTGCCTTGTTTTTTGACATAGCCTATGCGCGCGGTGATGTTTTTCATAATAGTCTAGCCAGTAGTGTTTCAACAAGATTTTCAACATAGACAAGTATATCTCAGTGGTTGTTTGAACATAGTACTGCGCACTAGTTATTATTCTCATTTCGTTCCATCTATCTCGATTTGTTTCTTTCTACTAGCAGTTATGACACTCATCAAGACTTAGATCTGAAAGAGGCTGCTGATTTTCAAGACCTAATGCCTACAGATCTTTCAGGAGAGGAAATATCTAGCCTCAAGTCAAGTCTTCTTAAAGACTTGGGTCCTCTTAGGTTAAAAAGGGGACACTTAAGAAGAAAACTTACTCTCTGTTGTAAACACTTTCCTATAGAAGAGGAAGGTGATGAGGACTCTCCCACCTTTTACGATCCAGTTGTTGTAAAAACTGTATTTGAAAAGGTGACAACAGTCATGAGTGAAATTAAAGCTCAAGACACCATCATTGAAAACTTAATATTGGGGGCTGAATATACGAAAGTTGACCAAGCCATACTTGACGAAGAACTTACAGCCACTGATACCTACCATATTAAGATGGCTAAAGCGCTTCACTTGTTAAAAGACAAGTATGGTTATAATTCGGATTCAAGAAAGTCGTCTAGTGCCTCTTCAGAGAAGTCAAACTCAAAGGAGAATTGCTGTCATTATCCTTCTAGCTTAAAGATTCCTGCATTAAAGTGTGGAGATTTCTCGGGAGATAAAGACAAGCATTCTTTCCGCTCTTTTCTCCAATCTTTCAATAACGTATATGGAGAGAGAAGAGACATCTCAAAGGCCATCAAACTTCAATATTTAAAATCACATTTGAAGGGATATGCTCTGAAGGACATTGAGTTCTTGTCAGGCACGGATGACAATTATGATGTTGCCTTAACCATCTTAAAGGAACATTATCTAGATAAAGCATTCATTATTGACTCTATTTTACATGAGTTAGATTCGGCTCCGCCTCTTGACGGAAGACAGTTGGAACCTGTCCGGTCTTTCATTTTAAAGGTTCGTGCTAACTTGAAGGAACTTAAGGAACTTGGAGTTGACTTTTTTCAAGAGGATTCATCCGGTTGCAAGTTAATAAGTCATATCGTGGTTGATAAGCTTCCTATTTCATTTTTGAGAGAGTTGAAGCTGTCTACGAAGGAACAATATCCTTCCATCAACCTCATATTCAAAGAACACAATCAAATCATTCATAATATGGAAAGATTTCGAACTCCAAAATCTTACACTCAATCTCCCTCTTCTGGTTCTTCTCGTTCTTCTTTTGATTCAAAAAGAAGAAACAGAAATTTGAAAAAGTTTCCTTCTGTACCATCTGAACAGAGTCATACTTTCAATACATCTAAAGGTGATAGTGTGAATAAAAAGACATCTCCATCTTCGTCAAATATTCAAGCATCTTCTGAAATTAAATGTAAGTTGTGCAGTGGGAAGCATTTCCTTTCAGAATGCACAGTTTATGAATCTCCTAAAGCCAAAAGGGACAGATGTGTTGTGCTTAAGCTGTGCAGCAACTGTTCCAGCTTGAAACATATGGTGGATAAGTGTCCAGCAAAAACACTCAACCTTAAGTACCCTTGCTTAAATTGCAAGAGTAGAAAGCATCTCACAGCTCTTTGTCCATCTGAAATTCATACTCAACATCGGAACAACAATCGAAAAGATGCCGATGAAGAAAGTAATTCTGGTATTAGCAACCACTTGTGTATCAATACCGGACAGTCATCTGCCTCCCAAATCTTACCTACCATCACCATTACAGTAAGACACAAGAATAAGTCTGTGCCTGTTCGTTCATTAATCGACTTAGGTTCACAGAGAACCTATGCTAGTCCAAGATTGCTCAATAAATTCGACATCAATTGTGAGCAATTACCCAAGATTGACAATCCCATCAAAACCTTCATCGGAGAGCAGGTTCGTTCTTCTTATTTGGTTGATTTGGATCTCAACTGTTGTTGTGATTCATTTATATCAATTCCTGTTCTTGTAGACCCTTCTTTAGATGTGGGTTTTACTGTTAATGGACTGGCATCTGCTATTTGTAGAATTTCGTCAAAATACAAAGTAGCTGATAACTCATTTGTAGGTCCTTATGGGGACTCTGTGAATAACATCGACCTTTTGCTTGGCACTGACGCTCTTTGTCATATGAGGCACTTCCAAATGGTAGAATGTTTGGAAGGAAGTGCTATTTCAACTTGTTTCGGTTTAGTTCCTTTCGGTCCTGTGGATTCTTTTCTACTTCCACATCAAAAAGACTTTCTGTACAGAAAGCAGTCTGTTAACTCATCACGAGAACATGATGAGGAAGATTCATGACTAACAATGTCTGTCTCTTCATTGCCCTACCAATTTGTCAACGCTCCTCAAACCCTCGTAAACTCAATTCTAGATCCCCATCCTTCCTACCCTGATGTCATCGATCTTTCCTCGAATCAAAAGGATACTGAACTTGGTCTGGAGCATCTGTACAGTCTGGAGTCCATGGGAATTCAGGAAGAAAAAGATTATGGTACTACTGACAAAGAATTTATAACTAAATTCCACAACTCCATTCAATTTATCGATGGAAAGTACCACATCGAAATCCCTTGGATTCAGGATTTGCTGCATCAAGTTCCATCCAACTATAATGTTGCTTTAAGTACACTAAAACGAGTCAAGAATCGTCTCAACAATCAGGGACTCGACAAAGCATACAGTGATGTCTTTAAAGAGCAGCTGAAAAACGGCATAATTGAAATCATCAAAGTATCTCCGAAGGACTTCCATAAATATGTATGGGTTCCCCACAGGCCTGTCATAAGAATGGCTGATCAGGTATCAACTAAGATAAGACCTGTATTCAATTGCAGTCTTCGTACAAAAGGAGCTCCTTCTCTTAATCAAGCTTGTTATCCAGGTATAGATTTGTTGGTTCCCCTTCTTCGTCTTCTTTTAGCTTTTAGAACCAATAAATATGTGGTTGTTGCGGACATATCTAAAGCTTTCTTACAAATCTATCTCAAGCAAGAAAGTGACCGTAACAAGTTTTGTTTCTTCTGGGAAGAAGATGGCAGGCTTGTTACTTATCGGTACGCAACCATCATATTCGGACTTGCTGTTTCTCCCTACATTTTGGGAGCTGTTATTAGACACCACATTCAGAATAACTATCCTTATGATTTAGTCTCTCGTCTTCTGATAAATAATCTTTATGTAGATAATTTTATTTACACTCACTCGTCCCCAGAAGTACTGAGAAACATTTACACCACATCAGTTCAAAGAATGAAGGAAGGAGGATTCAACTTGTGTTCTTGGAACACTAACCATTCAAATCTTAAGGCTCAAATAAAACAGGATAACATGTTTTCTTCCCATAACTGCGAAGAGGAAAAAGTTCTAGGTTACCTTTACCATCCTGGTAATGACACCCTAAGACTCGCAGACTTTGAGTTATCATCAGTCAGTTCAAAAAGAGATCTGCTCTCTCAAGTTAATAAAATCTTTGATCCTCTTTCTTTGTTTCTTCCTGTCACATTGAGAGGTCGACTTTTGATGAGG
This sequence comes from Trachelipus rathkii, assembly GCA_015478945.1. Lineage (NCBI taxonomy): Eukaryota > Metazoa > Arthropoda > Malacostraca > Isopoda > Trachelipodidae > Trachelipus > Trachelipus rathkii. The sequence continues at coordinate 67,181 of JABUQX010028686.1, read as the reverse complement.
CGTATATGGGAAAAACAAATGAGTTGGGATGACTCTATCGATCTTGAAATAAAGGAGGATTGGGAAAAATTAAGGGCCGATCTTGACTCTCTTAAGAGTTTATCGTTCAATCGTTTTTGTTTTGATACCTCATCGACTAATGCAACCCTTAACATCTTTTGCGATGCTAGTTCAAAGAGCTATGGATTTGCGGCTTACATCACCTCCCCAGAACAAGGTCCTTCGTTAATGTGGGCCAAATCTAAAGTAGCTCCTCTCAAGGGAAAAACCCTTCCTTGTTTAGAGCTTTTATCCATCTTTCTGGCGCTTAAATGCCTTCCGCAGATCGTGACTAGCCTACAAGAGGTTGAATTTAGTAAGGTCAACGTCTTCTCTGACTCCCAAATCGTTCTTGCATGGGTAGCTGGAGGAGGTAGCAGGACAAAACAAATTTTCGTTCGGAATCGTATACAGGACATTAAGAGTATGGTTTCATCTATGAGAAACGATAATTTAATACCGATCTCATTTAACTACGTCAAAACAGATGAAAACCCTGCAGATCTTATAACTCGTGGTTTGTCCTGTCGCGAATTCATGAAGAAGCTCGAACTATGGAAGAAAGGACCAGCTTGGCTTAAACATGACCAAGTGTATTGGCCTAGTTATCAGCAAACAAGGAGTGTACAGGAAGGGCTTTCAACTACCTTCACAGTCATTCAAGCCCCACCTCCTCCTATTATTGACATGACCAAGTATTCTTCTCTTTCAACTTTGTTAAGAGTATGTGCTTTACTCTACAAATTCGGCACATCTTCCATCGATCCTACTGAAAATGATAGGAAAGCTCGACTTTTCTTGCTCAAGATTATGCAACAAGAAAGTTTTCCTGTCGAACTTCGTTTTTTGAGAGAGATTCAATCGGGATCAACTTCTTCAAAACCACCTGATTTAGTTTCTCGCCTGAACTTCTTTTTGGACGATTTGGGTCTTATAAGAAGTAAAGGACGGTTGTCTCGCACTAACTACTATAGTTTCGAGATAGTCAATCCAGTAGTCCTTGGTAAGTCCCATCATCTTACCACCCTGATTGTCAGAGATGCACATGTTTCTTGTAAACATCTTGGCATTCAAGCTACTTTGACCTTCATTCGTTTAAAGGGCTACTGGATAACTTCAGCTCGTCATACAATAAGAAGAGTTTTATCGGAATGTGTGACTTGTACAAAGTTCAACAGCTTTTCTTATTCTTATCCGAAGTTTACTAATTTCACAAAAGCGCAAGTCAATTTCTATCGTCCTTTCTCAAATGTTGGAGTGGATTTTACTAAACATTTTTTCATTAAAATTAAAGGGTCCACCCAACCTCAAAAAATGTATATTCTTCTTTACACCTGCCTCAATATTCGTTGTGTTTATTTGGATCTTATCCCAGATATGTCTGCTAGGGCATTCGTTCAATCGTTCCAACGCTTTGTGGCTAGGTTTGGAGTCCCTGAATTTTTATATAGCGACAATGCCCGGTCTTTTAATAAAGGTGCGGATGCTCTCGAGCAGTTTGTTGTATCAGAGGTGGGTTCCGAATTTTTGCGTAAAAATCACATTAAACATATCCGCATTCCCCTATACAGCCCTTGGATGGGAAGTATGTGGGAAAGGTCAATTCGGACTGTTAAAAATTGTCTCTATAAGACTGTTGGACGTAAAAATTTGGAATATTTCGATTTCACAACAGCATTGGCAGACATTGCTAATGCTATCAATTCGAGGCCATTAACATATACTTCTTCGGATAATGATATAGTGCCTCTCACTCCTAACTGTTTTTTAAAACCGTTAGCTAATTCAAGTATCGTATTAAACGAGCCCATTCCTACCGATTCCCCTTCAAGAGAAGAACTAATCCAATCCCTTAAACGATCTACTGAAATATTCGAAGACTTCCGGACTCGGTGGTATAATGAGTATTTATTAAGTTTGAGAGAGATGGGAAAAGACCTCTATCAAGTCTCATGGAAAAATAGGGTGAAAGTAGGAGACATCGTACTTATTAAAAGTCCGGTCAAAGAGCGACCATATTGGCAAATGGGCATTATTCAACTGCTTATTTATGGAGATGATAATAAGGTTCGTTCAGTCCAGGTTCGAACTCCTGGAGGTCAAATGAATGTTTACCCCATAAAGCATTTATTCCCTTTAGAGCTATCATTAACACACAGTGGAAATCAAGTCAAATCTCAAGGAAATAGTTCTGCTTCAAATTCAATGGTGCCACTACCACCATCATCTCAGCAAGTAACAATTCCTGCCCCTACCACAATTAATGATACTCCCGCGGTTGCAAATTCATTGCGTCCCAGAAGGAAAGCAGCTATAGTAGCACGTTCGAAATTTTTGAATATCGGTAATGAATCGGAATCGGAATCATCCGAGAGTTCTGATTAATCAAATTCTTTTGTTTTTTTGTTTTTTGTTTTTTTTAAATGACACGAATTCGTCGAAATCCGTGTCATCGCCCCCGCCCAGTGTATTAAAATTGGAATGCGAATTAAAATATTTCGTAATGAAAGTTTGCGTTTCAATATGCTTTTGGTCTCAAATTCGTTTGCATTTCAATTATTAACTCTTTGCCAAACTATATTTATTCCTTAAAAGATGTTATGTGTTTTAAATTGTAAATATTGGAATCATGAAACCGGAACACTTTTAAGGAACTTAAATAGCTGGAGTTGATGTGCTGGAATTTTTATTCAAAATCAAAGTTTTTTCGTTTGAAACCTCGTGCTGTTAAGTCGCTAATCGAACTCGTCCTGTAAAAAAAGATTATTAATTTCTGTCGTTCGAAAGAAGTGGATGCTTTTAAATAGAACTCCCTTCCTACTTTTGTTAAGTGTTAGTTATAAAAAAGTGTAAAATCGTATAATCACTAAGGCCTTATAAACCGTGATTAAATGTAACTTCATCAAGTGCATTGTAACGCTTTTTATTTTCATTAAACTAACGCTTAATCTTCAAGTCAACTTTATCTTCGTATCTTCGTAAATTAATAGTCAATCGATGCGTAAAGGAATTATTTACTACCTATACTAAGAGGCCGGTGGTATTAACTAATTACACCGGTGTTGAAACTAACAATTTCAAATTCCTTTTGGACTAATTGGATAAGAAGTTTCAGTTTATCAACAAGTAAGTTTGTTACGTTCCTCTTTTATAGGTTGATATCCATTTATTGTGCATTCAAAACACAATGACATTTTAATCATTCAAAGGTTTACTGTCGTAAATCTTATTATTCTTAAACCTCGAAATAAATACTACGTATTGGTATAAGGGTTTATCTGTATATTACTTACTTGCATAGAATACAATTTTTAATAATATACTATATATATTTATTATATATATATAGTATTAATATATATATTAGGTCGCGACTAATATAATATATATATATATAGTATATAGTATAATATTATTATATATATATATATATATATTATATAATAATATATATATAATATATATATATAGTATATATATGTATATATATATATATTAGTATATATATATATATAAGGTATTATATATATATATATATATATATCTGATATATATATATATTATATAATTATATATACATATATACGTATAATATAGTATATAATACATATATAGTAGTATATATACTTTATATAGATATATATAATAGTTATATATATATATATATACATATATTATATATTTATATAATATATAATTATATATATATAGATGTATAATATAATATATATATATATATTCTTAGTATTATGATATTCTGAAAATTATAACTAAATGAAGCTTAAATAATTTTTTTTTACTAGATTAAGAATCAAGTATTTGTGTTCACATTCTTGTAGTCCGATGCTTATATGAATGAAAAATCACCAAACCTTTTACATTTCTTATATATATATATATATATATATCATACCTATTTTAGTAACTATTTTCACATTTTTATACCCTTTCCATATAATTATATTATATAATATATATATATATATAGTATGATATATTTTATATATATATAGCGATATATATATATATATAATATATATATATATATATAATATATACTATATAGTATATATATATATTATATATATAATAATAGTATATAAATTATTAAGTTAAAAGTAATTAAGTTATTAAAAAAAAAAATAATATATATATATATATATATTATTCTTATATATATATATATATATATATAATATATATATATATATATGCACACGGTAGCTCAGAGTTCACGGAAGCTAAGTGAATAAAAACAAGTTTTTTCGATCGTAACTTACCTCTCGCGAGAGCGAGAGGTAGAGTTCTTGTCTCGATCCAGCTATCTGAAAAGCGCAAAAAATTGCCGTTAGTTGGAGGGATTCTGTTAATATTTAATAACAGCTAACGCATTAATGCATTACTCTCTAATCTCAATACCCACACATCACTAAAAACATAGCCAACACATACAACAGAACAATTTATTATAACATACAAAATAACACGTTCTCTCTCTCATACTTCTAGCAGAGAAGGTGCGCCCATCTGGGTTCGAAACTAACTCTACTGTGGCTATAGATTTTCAAAATAACGCCGTTGTGCAACTAACTCTACTGTGGCTATAATTTCAAAATAAGTTGAGCAAAAGGAGAGCTTGCTATCAATCTTAGATAATCTTTGTATTATAATCCACTTGCTCAGGAAATATATGTAACACAATTTCCCCTGACCAAAGACCCTACTGCGATTAGGTAATGAACCTCCCAAATATATATATATATATATATATATACTTATATATATATATAGTATAATTGAAAATCTACTGATTATATACATATATTCTATATTATTATTAATATATACTATACTATATATATAGTATACATTATACTATTATTATATAATACTATATTATATATATTATATATATATATATTTATTATATATATCATATAATATATATATATATATATATATATATATATATATATATATATATATATATATATATATATATATATATTATATTATATTATATATATATAATATATATATATATATATATATACTATATCATTTATAATAGTATAATACTATATTGTAACGAGGTGCTTGGTAGGTAATTGAATCTCGTCAACAAGAAATAAACTTTAATTGGTCTATCTTCATCAACAACAATGAAATCGAGTGAAGGGTCGATGAGACTCAAATAAGGCTTGAAGAAGTCAAGCCTCACACTCTAATCCTTAGATAAACAAATAAACTAAAATTCTGTCTTGGCACAGGATTTAAGAATTCACGCTCACACATAACAACAACATAACGAAAAGTGAAAAATGGCGGCTGATGCTGCCGCAACCGACGCTACCACAGTCTGTAAACGACAGTGCTTTCGCAATAGGCTATCACTACAGCACCCCCCCCCTTCATTGTAGTAGCGAGACGTAAGTAAGTAAGTCGAGATAGCGTCTAGGCCATCGAACTTGTCACCCACTACGCGTTCTACACGCTGCCTCCGAAGGAGCCAGGGCAAAATGAAGCGATACTTGAGAAGAAGTTGTCCGTGGCTGCGGCGATACAGGCGAAGCGGGTTGCAAAGTAGTATTAGAAAACGAAGAAAAAGAAGAATGCGTCAAAACAGGTATGCGAGTACTGAGACGTGTGCAAGGACGAACTGATGGATTCGGAGTTGAACTTCTCGTTGGTAGTGGTTCCTGAGCCAGAATTGGAGATGTAGGCAGTGGTGGCGGTGAGGATGGTGGGGGTGGTGGTAGTGGTGGTGGTGAGGTAGAAGGAATAATTGCAGGTGGAGAGATAGGTGTTGTGAAAGATGGTTGAGGAAGATGAACCGGAATGGTGCAAGGGATCAAGTCGGAAACCTGAGTATCAGGAGGATTTGCCTCCAAAGAAGCAGGCTTGAGACGATCGATAGAAACGACCTCTGACCGGGAAGGACGTTGGATCGTAAAGAACTTCTTCCTCATGAAAACGTGTGTGCACGATAGAAGATCCTTCGGGATGAAGGAATGCACTTTTTGTTGCCGAGTAGGTGTGGGTCCCCAGGACGCAGGACAGTGTCTCAAGCTGGTAAGATAGGAAAGAGGATCTGAGAAAGGAGGGGGAGAAGGCTGTGAAAATAATTCTCCAGGCAAGCGAAGTGCTGAACTACAGACAAATTCAGAAGCAGAGCATTGAAGGTCTTCCTTAATAGCCGTGACTATTGTGTTTAGGGATAGAGATATTATAATTTTCCTCATGCTCAAACATTTTTGTCAGGATTCGCCCTTGATGTCAAGCAAGATAAAATGAAGAGTTTCAGTCCAGCCCTCCGGTAGGGGCTGGGCTACAAGGGACGCCTTGAGCTGGAGATAAAAACGCTCACATATCCCATTCGATATAGGATGGAGACTGGTTGTGTGAAACCACTCTGAACCAAGGAGACGCATTAAATTTCTCCAATGAAAAGATTTGAAGGGCCTTCCTTGATCCGTGGTAAAGGTGAGCGGAACACCGAAACGCGAAACCCAATGAGCCATGAATGCCTTGGCTATAGATTCCGCTGAATCAACAGAGAGAGAGAGGGATGGCTTCGGTCCAACGTGTGAAACGATTGGTGCACGTAAGAATGTACCGATGACCGCCAGAAGGTGGGAGAGGTCCAACGATGTCGATGTAAATCTTCTCGAAGCGTTCGCCAGGAGGCAAGAAGGTGCCTAGAGGAGCCTTGGTGTGCCTCTGAAACTTTAAACGTTGACATGAAAGACATTCACGAATCCACCTTTTCACATCGGTATTTACGTCGGGTCAGACAAAGCGAGCTGTAACAAGCTTTTATGAAGTCTCAATACCGGGGTGAGAAAGGGAATGAAGGCTGAGAAAAACTTGTTTGCGGAAAGAGGATGGTACGAAGGGGTGAGAATGTCCTATAGATATACCACAGAGGAGATTCTTCTTATTGCCGGGAAGCGAGATCCACTGCAGCTGAAGAGAAGAATCCTATGGAAGAGCTGGGTCTTCAAACGCCTGTCTGGTTGCCATACCTTCGTAGTTAATAGTAGGTAGAGGAGACAGAGAGTTGACCTCGACACCTAAAAGAGCATTGGCGGTGAGGTTGTCTACTCCAGAGATGTGCCGTAGATCAGTGTGAATTGCGGAGACATTACTCCAAATATCCAAGGCTCTCTGGAGCGCAGTGCTTTTTATGTCGGGATGCCATCGCAAAGGTGATTGGCTTGTGATCTGTGAGAATGTGGAACTCACGGCCTTCCAGAAAGTACCGGAAGTGACGAACCACGAGGTAAATTGCAGGGAGTTCCCTGCCTAAAGAGCTGGGGAGAGTTTCAGCAGGCTGCAACTCACGAGAGAAGAAAGCAAGAGGTGCCCACACTCCATTCATGTGTTGCTGCAGGACGCCTCCGACTGGGAAATCGGACGCATCTACCTGAATTCTGGTAGGTGATGTTTTTGAGTGTCTGGCAGGGAAAAAGCACGGAGAGAAGTCACACTGTCCTCCAGAGGCCAAACGCCTTCTGCAGAAACTTTATGGCCTAGAAAAGTGAGAGAAGAAACACAGAGTACAAACTTCGCCTGGTTAATTCGAATGCCAGATTCGTTTAACCTTGTGAAAACGGCGGGAAGGTGCTCTTCAGGAAACCTACTGGCGATGAGGAGGTCATCGAGGTAGGCCTAAGCGAAAGGGAGGTCTCGGAATACCGTGTCGATGAACCTCTGGAACAATTGAACTGCGTTTCTGAGGCCTAATGGCATCCTGAGAAATTCAAAGAGACCAATGGGAGCGATAACTGCCGCCTTTAGAATGTCCTCAGGAGCCAAGCGGATCTGGTGGTAGGACCGAAACAGATCGTCCTTAAAAAGATGGTCGCATCATCTAAATGTGAAGTAAAAAATTGGATGTGAGGGGCCGGATAACAATCTGGTGTTGTGCAGGCGTTAAGAACCCTAAAATCCTCACAGGGTCTCCAGTCACCTATGGTTCTTTTAAGGACCATGTGTAGTGGAAAAGACCAACTGCTCCTTAAGGGATGCACAATTCCCAATATATATATATATATATATATATATATATATATATTATATAATAATATATATATATATTATTATATATTATATTATATATATATATATATATATATTATATATATATCGATATATTTATATATAATATATATATATAATTATATATATATATATATAATTATATATATATTATTATAATATACTATATATATTATATCTATATATATAATATATATACTATATATTATATATATATATAACTACTAATATAATTATATTATATATATATGATATAAATACCTCTAAAGTATTTTCACCCTGCATGGCGATTCGAACTGGACCTTAGCAAATGTTACGTCATAGTGTTGCCACCAGACCCACGATTAGAACTAAAATGGAAACTCGCACTTTCCTCTGAGATGCAATCTTAAGGCTTTCCCAGATACGGAGTTGATGTGGCATGTCTAGACATTCTAACCCCGGCAGGCCTCCCCGTTCTACATACTCCGGGCCTGGGGCCAATCAGGATGGTACACGCGGTCAATTGCTTGAAAATTACTCGTAGGGACCGGGAGTTCCAGAGATGATACAGAAAATAAATTTGAAATAACGCAATGTTAAATTTTTGCTATTGATAAAAACAACCCTAAACGCATTTCACCCCTGCTGTAATTCAGAACCATGGGACCCTATTTATAATATATATATATATAATTATATAATATAATTATATAATATATAATACAATATAATTATATACTATCATACTATATACTATTACTTTAACGCATACTACTAGTATATATATATATTAATACCTATATACATATCTATAATATTATGGACAAAGTTACTTAACGAGCCCACACGGAAACCGGGAGCTCGATTCAAAAAAAAATTTCCTCAGGTAGCATGTGCTATTAGCATACAATAAATAGACACTGTTATCTTTAGGCTCGAAATGAAATTTTTTTTTTTTTTCTCTTTATTTTTCTATCTTTCTAGGGGCGAAATTATATAAATATTATTTGCTAAAGGTATTACACAGGCTCAATCTGATTATGGGCGCTCGAGCGACGGGGAACCAGGCGGAGGACGTTTTCCAACCCGTGAGGGAGGGGCGGAGGAACACCGCGACACCAAATACCAAAGAGCGGGGGTTCCGGGGACCCTCCCGGGGGGGGGAAAGTTTAGTCCTACCCGTAGCATTCCCCGGACAGGCCAGAGACCCCGACTCCTTAGAACCATCGGCTGCGGTTCTTATTACCTTGGTGTATTTCTTTAGTTAGAAAAAACAAAAACAACTTATACTAGACAGTCGTATTCTATTTTCACGTAAGTTAACGCTCTAAAGGTCCTTTAGCGAATAGGCTTTCTCCTCATTTACTATAATTATTAACAATAATTTTTTTTTTTTTTACATTTTCCTAACTAAATTTTACCAGGATTCCAAAAATATATCTTTTTCGCTGTAGCTATTTTAGTTTGAGATTATGATGTTTTTTTTTTTTTTTCTTTTTTTTACATTTTCGACCCTAAAAGTCTATTTATGTATATCATAGAGGCTACCTGTGAAAATCTTTTTTTGATCCGAGCTCCCGTTTCGTGTGGGTGTGTAACTTTTACTCTATATATACTATATATATATCTTACTTATATATTACTATATTATATACTATATATAATATATATATAATATATATATATATATAATATATACTTATATACTATATTATTATATATATATCGATCTATATCTATATTATGATATACTATATATATTATTATATATATATATATACTATTATATATTTATACTATATATATATATATATATAATATATCCTTATATATATAATAATTATAATAATATATAATATATAAATAATAATAATTAATAATAATAATAATAATAAATAATAATAATAAATAATAATTATAATAATTAATAGTAATAATAATAATAATAATAAATATAAATCAATATATATAAATAATATAATACATATAAAAATAAAAATAATTACTAAATAAAATAATAATAAAATAATTATAATAACTATAAATAATATTTATATAAATAATTATAATAATATTATTAATAATAATAATAATAATAATAATAATAAATAATAATAATAAAGAAAGAAAGATTCTGCGTGATTTAATTTATTTCATATTAAGTATTCGCGTACAAGAATTTCGAACACAATACATTGGTTTAAATCTAATAAAAAAAACATTCCTTCTGTCTTCATTTTGGCTTAATGAATTCTTCAGAATATAGTATATATATATATATATATATATAATATATATATATATATTATAATTTATATATATATATATATATTATATATTATTATATATATTATAGATATATATATATTTATATTATATCTATATTATATACTTTTAATTTTTAACTTTTGACACCACCACTCACGGGCAGAGCCCTTATTGCAAGTAAGGGGTGTTACATCCTCAGAATCGAACAACTAACGTAAATTACGCAGACGAACGCAGACACAAGCTTTGAAGTGGGGGAGATTAAATTCCGCAGGAAACCAGGAAGATGGAAGAGAATTCCACAGAACAGAGGTGGCAGGAAGGGAAGGCACCGCAGCGAACTAGTCTGGGAGTTCCATATCAACACAAACTCCATGTGCAGATTACAGCACCCTTGTGCTTACGAAGTGCGAACTAAAAGGTGGTTGGTACGCGCGGTGATAATTCCCTCGTAGCACCCTGCCACTTACCGGTTACTATAGAAAAAGAGCATAAAGCACCATCATTTCAGCCGCAAAAGATAGAGGGTCAGTGAAATGGAACTACGAGACAATTTTTAAAGCCTTTTTGGCCTTATGACTCGACCCTATCTAAAAGCCGGCTGAAACCAGAGCCCCCCTCGATATGAGGAGCAGTTACTCCATACAAGGGGCGGATGAGGCCCTTGTATAGCAGGCAGATAAGACTGAGAAGACGGAAAAAAAAGTCTTCGCAGTCTCAACGAATATACTCCCAGTAATTCTTGCGGCTCGCCCTAGCAACTTTGTGATGTCTGAGGTTTCCAAGACATTTTTTTGTTTATTTAAGGCCAAGGATGTCCTTACATTGTCACAGGAGCGAACGGCGAGACCGCTCGAAAGAGATAGGAACAAGTTGGAGGTTTGTCTTGCGAGAGGGAGATTTGTTTAGAAGTTGGGTTTTTAAGAATTGAATTTCACAAAGGTTGAGACGACCCCATCCGGGAAAATTTCTTATCCATATCAGCGAAGAATAGCATTCGGAAAGATTTAAGCGTAGCAGCGGCAATTCTAGAAGTCAAGCGGGGAGCAGCGAATTGAAAAGAGTGAAAGAATGAAGGGTCGAGTCATCCTCATATTGAGTTGATTAGAGTTAGAATGTGCACGTGAGCAAGACATTAATCAGAAAAGTAAGAATAAAGTAGTAGATAAGACAGACCTGAGGCACACCACTATAGGACAGAAAATGGAAGAAGATTTGCCCCATCAAACACAGCACGATATTGAACGATTTTTTGAAAGAAAACTAAGCATAGTAAGCAAAAGGGACAGGAGTAAAACCAAAGGAGGGGGCTTGGAGAGCAGTGACGCATGCCGTTACCCGTTCAAATGCTTTGGATATGTCAAGCGCCACACGCAAGTCTCCCCGTATTTCCTAAGGGCGGAAAACATAAATCAGTAAGATCAGAAAGTATATCGCAGTAGACCTCGAGCGCCGCAAGCCATACTCGCGATCGGAAAGAAGTGAATGAGATTCCAGATTATCTAAAAAATGAGAGTTGAGAATGGTTTCAAAGATCCTAGATAGGATACAAGTTAGAAGCTAATAGGGCGATAGTAAGAAGGATCAGAGCTGCTTCGCTTTTTTCGGAATAGGTTGGACATGTGCGTGCTTCCAACACTGAGGAAAGTGTTCGTATTGAGACATAGAGAGTAATAGTTGAACGAGGTGAGGGGACAGCACAGAAGCACACTCCCTTCAAACCGGGGGGGAATTACGCCATTCGGGCACCCCGCCTTCCTCAACGTTTCATACGATTTCAGGAGCCCATGCACCCGATCAAATGTCTAATCACAGGCAAAGGCATAGGACACCTTGAGAGGAGAAGATTTAGGAAAAAGGAATTCCACAGAATCGTCCAGAGGTTGAGTTAGGGGAAAATAAGAGGCAGAAGAGATTGGCTTTTCAGTTGGAGAGGAGAATTAGCAACAGAACATCAGATCGAATAAGAGAGGAAAGGCAGATTTACAGAAGTTGTTAGGGATGTTTTTGGCAAGGGGCCAGAAAGACTTTGTCAGTAGGAGAACCAAGGAGGTTAGCCGCATTTTCGTTGATGAAAAGCTCGCTTTGGCTCGTCTAAGGATTATACCTGGCCAAAGATTTATAGCTGAATGGAAAACTTAGGGCAAAGTGATAGGAGAACGGCAGAATTTTCTCCATCGCGATACCGCACTGTCGTCTAGCCTGAATGGCCAGGGAGCAAGCACGATCGAACCATGGATTTTGAGGATAAAAGATTTAGTCGAAGAAGGCATGAACCTGCCTCATCCCATCAACGATACAGCTCCCACCTTATCGGCAGAAGCTGATGACCGTCACCAGAGTCAAAGCAGTCAATTCCAATTATAGTTAGCGTAGAATGCAACGCAAGCCCCCCAATCGGCCCGATCCAAAGGAGCCAGAAAAACACGCAGTAGGGCAGGATGGAGCTGTTGGGAGAGAAAGTATTAAAATTAAGAGATATTTAAGGTGGGTCAGAATTATATATATATATATATACTATAATTATATATATATATAATATATATATTATATATATATATACTATAATATATACTTATATATTATTCATTATATATATTATATATTATAATATATATAGTATACATATATATATATACATTTATATATATATATATATCTGTATATATATATAATTACTATATATATAATATATATTATATATATATATATATATTAAGAGTATATAAATTTATATATATATATATATATATATATATATATATATATATATTAAGGAGAAAGTGCTATTGGCCAACACAAAATTCCACTAGGGAAGAGATCCAAAAAAAGAAAAAAGAAAAAAGTGTTAAAAGATTAAATATCCTATAAGCAGTTAGAGTGGCAAAACCAGCATCTAAATCGGCAGCTGGAAGTTGCAAACGGATGTTGCAATGCAACATTTTGCAACATTCGATTATTTATTGACGCTTGACGTGACAAGTAAGGGTTTCTATAGCCGGTGAGAGCGTTTTCGGAGGCTCTTGAACTTCTGAATGGCAAGAAATTTTAAGCCATGTCGACAGTTGACTTGCAAATTTCCATTGCTTCGTTAGATTTTGATAATTGCTGTGTTAAAGTTAGGGTTTCTAAGGTCGATGAGACAGATTCTGGGGCTTGAAAGATCGTTTTCTGAGTTTTTAAACCTGAACTTAATTAGCTTAACCCCCAAAAGGTTTTTTCTTTTTGGTTCCTAGAAGGTTTTAAATGAACGCTAGACCATTTCTGATGACTCCAATCGATTTATCGTGGATTTAAATCCCAAATCGAGATTTAAATCGTCTTTCTATGCGCTTTGGGAAGCTTATTACAATCCAATTACGTTGTAGTAATGGAACCAAATGTAAAGGTTACCAACCAGAGAACAGTATTACTCTGATGTCATTAAGCTAGAAACCTTTTTAATTTCCCCCTTAATTTAGTTGACTTGTAGACAATGTATCCCCTCAAATTTGCTACCCATTCAAGCCGCTACGCCCATCCCAAGGGGGATGCTGAATCCCACCAAGTAGTAAATGGCCGTAGGTAGACGAAAAATAAATAGCCGACAGGATTCGGAGGACCAATCTGAGTTGAAAAAGAAGCGTAGTCTAAGTGGACTTGGGTATCAGAGCAGTGAGCCGGAACTGGAACCGGAGGCAGCACATCGTATTGCAATAACGTCGTTTATTATAACGCATAGAAATAAGGGATCAGTTTTGATATATTTTTTGATAGGTGAGCATATAAAAATAAAAACTCAAAACAAAATACGAGTTACTTGTAGAAATAAAAGCCTGCACATGTTAGAGTTGAAACAGTCATCTGTACAGTAAGAAACCCTGAGGTTAAGCAGCATCAGGTGACGTTAGTTTGTATGTATCTAGAGGAGTTTAGAAAAAAGCTAGTTATGTTAGATAATGAGCCTGGTGAGAGAGAGAGAGAGAGAGAGAGAGAGAGAGAGAGAGAGAGAGAGAGAGAGAGAGAGAGAGAGAGAGAGAGAGAGACGTTGTAATTAATAAGTTATAAGAGACAGGATAGTTTTTTAAGTTAGGTTAAGTCAGGATACGCTAGACAATGTTAGGTTGGTTTGTTTAGTCCTATTAGGTCCGGAAAGACAACGTTAGTCAATGTATTATAAAAGATTGGTTGAACGGAAAATAGTTAGACAGAGAACGTATAAATAATAAGTTATATGAGCTCTGATAGTATGTCAAGTCAGATTTGGTCTGGTTATTTCTTCTGAGCCCCAATTCCGAGGTGCACAGGCTACCCTTAGGAGATTGAAACTATCAAATTCGAGTTTTATGGGTTCGTAAACATATACAATGACACCAATATTGGATTATTAACCGCATGTATGCTAACTTATCACTGCAACGGAACTGCCACCGGCTCATTGCTTCGACACATGAGCGTTCTCAATTTCTGGCTTCTTCTTATTCTTTTTCCATCTTTCCTCCATCTTCTTCTCTCATGCATTCCATGCATTTCTTCTTTTTTTAACCTAAAAACCACCTCGTGAGGGTCCTTAAACGCCATTGAGAGTTCTGAAACCCTCAAAATCGGATTATACGTCCTTATAAACATAAGGAAAGACACCCCGCTCAGTTTATTACATATGCATATTTCACGATTTCAACTCTGCCTCCTGCTCCAGTTCCGGCTCACTGCTCAGAAACATAAGTCAACTCAGACTCCGTTTCTTTTTCAACTCAGATTGGTCCTCCGAATGGGAGTACCGGTTTGAAACCGCGGCTCTATTAAACTGGCATCACCATCTGCTGAGGTAGCAAGTTTGAAGGTGATATGTTGTCTACAAGTGTCCTAAAGTGAGGGGAAATTAAAAAAGGTTCGAAGGATGAATATTGCTCTCTGATTGGTAACCCTTACCTTTGGTTTCATTACTACAACTCAATTGGATTGTAATAAGCCTTCCAAAGTGCATGAAAAGACGATTTAAATATCGATTAGGGGTTTAAAAGCTATGATAAATCGATTGGAGTTATCAGAAATGGTCTAGCGATCATTTAAAACCTTCTAGGAACCAAAAAAATAAAACCTATTGGGGGTTAAGCCAATTAAATTCATGTTCAAAAACTCAGGAAACAGTCTTTTAAACTTCACAATCAGTCTCACCGACCTTAGAAACCATAACTTTGACACATCTAGTGTCAAAATCTAACGAAGTAATGGAAACTTCCAAGTCAACTGTCGACATGACTTAAAATTTCTTGCCGTTCAGAAGCTCAAGAACCTCCGAAAACGATCTCACCGACCTTGAACACCAATCCTTGTCGCTTCAAGAGTCAAAAACCGAATGCTGCAAAAATGTCTGCTGTTGTCTTTGCCCCTTACTACTCCTATACACGGCACTTTAATGTGTAGAAATAAAATTAAATATGGAAAATGAAAGAAGAAAGACTGCTCCACAATTTATTAGCAGGGTATATGACGAAAAGTGTCAAAGGTTATGCTTCATGGCACAGAGCAGGTCAGAGAAATGATCAGACTGTGAAAGGAAGAGTTGCACGGAACCTCCTGAAATGTGAAGTGATACAACTAGAGGATTCAGAAGAGCAGAATCGATTGTAATAATAATTATAATTACAGTGATGTAAAAGTTGGATACCTAGGAAGAGAGTGAAGAGACTCATAAAGAATTACAGTGTATTTTTGACATAAAAATTTGTGAAATCGTCATCTCTCATCCTTATTTTCAGTCAGTTCTTCGACTAGTAATTCTTGAATTAAGCCTGTAACTTTAAACTTCAAACTGTACCATTTCAAGATTTCCTTGCACCATACAAGGACGATTGTCACTACTTCCACACAAAGCAAGCAACAGCGGTTGCTTGAAGAAGTTTTGAAGGCTCCTCGTAACTCCAAACCAGTCAAAAGCTTGTTTTATGAAAGATACAATGATGTCTTTCCAAGCAGATCAAGTTGAGAAGAAAATTCAAGAACAAGTAGAGCATTTTGAGTTGTGTCTTTTCGAACAAAATATAGTTGTGTGAAAGATTGGGTCGAATAGCTAGATAGTTGAAGGAATGAACTTGTCAGAGGATAGGGAAAGATGATCACTTGTCAAGCGTTACTAATGGAAACCATCCTGTCTATCTAAGATATGGTCAGAAAAATAAAACTGCTTATAATCTTCCTATTTAAAATAAATTTGAAAACGGAATAGTACAGAGGTTAAATCAATAGGACTATATTTGGATGGTTGAGAGGGAGCTTGACTTCTTCATTCGTTGTTCGTATTACATTGAATCTCTTCCAGCTTTAGGTCAGAGACGAAAGAATTTACCAAGGCGCGGATTGGACTCAATATTGCACAAGTTTTGTTGAATTAGTGTTGGTGATACCTTATTCATCAAAATATATTTTTAGTACTTAACGCCTCATTTTACGAGTAGAAACTTTAAAGAAAATTATTAATGTTACTCATAAATAGTTTTGAGGAGGTATAAAACAGCAAATATAATGCCTTGAATTCGTTTATAGGAAGAATAAAAGACAAAGTTTTGAGATAATAGTTCACACTTTAACCAGAAATCAAGATATCATGGAACTATCGAAAACGTAATTAGAAAAAGAAAAAGCAAGAGTGAGATAGAAGCTGATATCCTATCTAAGTGTCAGGAAAAGAGAAAAGAATAGGAAACAAAGATTATTTCAAAAAGCTTTTGGCACGGCGGTGATTATGTTTTAACCACTTACGAGATGACATAGAAATGATTTAACATCAGTTCTGGTGTTTGAAAGTTGTTTACTGATAGCTAAACTATAAATTTAAGTTCATCAAGTATAGTTTGGAGAAATAGAAGAACATATTTGGCGGTGAGTGAAATGAAATTAATTCAGAGATGAAATTTCAGAAAAGAGAGAAGGAGAGAGAATGCGATCTATTTTGTAGTTTAGATACTCAAATAATTTAGGAAATTTGGTATATTTGAAAGTAAAAAAAAAAAAAAAAGCTGAATTTAGCTGTATTGCAAACTAATAAGATGCCTATTTGTGATGTAGTCTGGATTTTAAATATTGGGTTTCAGAGCGGGGTCCAATAATTTTTGCTCAGCAGCACTCCATTTTAGGCCCCATTTAAAATTGAACGTAAAATTCTTAATTTTCAGACATTTTTGATGAAAAAAAAAATCTAACTGTAGCTTTTTATGACCTCTAAAACGTTGTTTTCGGGTGATTTTCTGTGTCTGTAGTCATTTTTTTCAGAATTTTCATTTTTTGAAAACCTGGTTTTACATTTTTGGCCTCAACTCCTACAATATTTTTCGAAATGACTTCAAACTTGAAATATACATGGATGGGTCTAGTACCTAGAAAATGCATGAAATGGTTTTTTGATTTTTTGAAAATTGCGCTTAGCAATGTAGAAATTCAAATAATTTTTTTTTCTGCTCATGTAATCAGGATAAAAGTTTTAGAGCATATGTAGCCGGGGGAGATATACATTTTTTATTTAGATAATTTCTTTGCATATGCAGTAGTTTTGGATTTGTTCTTGAACAAATTTAAAAAAAAAATTTTTTTTTAGAAATAATTTTTTTTTTTTTTTTGAGTATACAAAAAATATTATCTAAGTAAAAAAGATGTATCTCGCCCGACTATACAAACCCTGAAAATTTGCTGTTGATCCTTGCCTCACTCCACTATTAATCTTAAACCAATCATTTTCGCCTCTGCTTATTCTTACACACACGCTCCACTATCTTCATATATACTTTTGATTCCATTCAGAAGCTTACCACCAACACCATATATCACTAGCACTCTTCATTTCACCATTTATTGTTGAGATTCTTAATTCCTACTTTAGCATATCCATATACTTCTCTTGCACTACTAACAAAGGTTTCCTTCATTTGTATCCAGATTTGTTCAGTTCCATCTTGTTCACATTCAACTGATTTATTTGTAAGTGCTGTTAAATACTTTTTATTATTACCTTGTTGACTTAACTTCTCAATCTTAACTCTTTCCCTCTTATTTTCTTGCTTCTTTCCTCTTCGTCCAAGCCCCCACTAACTTAATCTTACATAGAACAACGTAATGATCCGATATTCCCATTCCCCATCCCCCTCACTGATTTAACACCCATCGCGTACTTCAACATCTCCTTCTTCACCAACACAAAAATAATCGTACTTTTCACTTCGATACCATCTCTACCTGCATCAACTCTTGAATACTAAAGGTTACTCTTGTGTTTGAAGAAAGTATTAATCATACACATTCATCTTCCTCACAGAAATCAATCATCCTCCTACCATTTTCATTTTCTACCGTCACCCCAAACTTACCTGTTATACCATCCCTTTTCTGATCAACTACCCAACCATTTAGATCATCCAACACAATCAATCTGAAGTTCCCACTCAAACCCATCCAAAACAGCATTCAGATTATCCCAGAAAACCGCACTTTCCTCAACATCACCCTGAGATAGACCATATGTTACAACCACACATACCTTAACCTTTTCAAGCATAAATTTAACCATTAGAATTCTAGTACTCACACAAACAAAATCCACCATAGCTCTGTGCCACATGTCACATATCAGAACTACCACTCCTTCTCTCCCACTCTCATTCCTCTCTACTCCAGCACACACATATTTCACACCACACCACTCATCTTCCTTTCATCTTTGTTTCAGTCACGGCGAGGAAATCAAATTTACTCATTTTAAATACATCCATCAGCTCTCTCCTCTTCTCCTCGACAGTTATTCCTTTGACATCCCATGTATTCAAACGATTCATACATTTTCTCCGAAAGATACATGATCTCTTACGGCTATCACGACCATGTCCTAGACCTACAAAAGCATACCTAGCAAGAGAAAAGTGGTAGTGAGCAGCTAACCCAACAACCACTGTCCCTTTAGTCGCCTTCTACGACATGCAGAACATACACTGTTGGCAATTCTTTCTTCCCCCACAAACAGGAATATAAGGTAATGGCTGTAAGGTGTGGTCTGGAAGAGGGGTGTGTATATGAACGCAATAGAGAAATGGGCACTGGAATGTCATGGGAAATTCCTATACACCATAAGCCCAATGGGAGGGACTTCTATCGGCTTCCAGTATTATGTTATATTATATCATATATTTATATATATATTATATCTAATATATATATATTATATATAATATTATATATATATATAAATATTATATATATATATATATTATATAGTATAATTATATTATATATTATATATATATATATATATATATATTATATATATATAATATATATATTATATATTTATATATACTATATTACATACTATATATTATATATATATTATATACTATATATAGTATATATACTATTATACTAACTTCTATATACTTATATATATTAAATATTAATTTTATTTAATATTTTTTTTATTAAATTATTTTATATAATTATTATTTAAATATTAAATTATTATAATATTATTATTATATATATATATAACTTTGAATAAGAGTTTGACAATATTTACAAAGTCGCTGTTGTGTTTCAGACACATTTCAGTGAATAAATTTATCTTCTATTTTTTGAAGCCGTGCAAGTTATGAATATATTGTTAAGGTTTAGAGAGAAAGGAAAAAAGTTCGTTTTTTCTATGTATCACAATAATTCAAACTCATGAAAAAATAAGCTTTTCGCTAAATCTCGGGTTGATGATTTAAAGATCTTTGTAGTTTACAAATAAAACTTCACTCATCTTTTATTTTTATTTATTTATTTTTTTTTTTTTTTTTTTACACAATTGTCATCACTCACGGGCAGGGCCCTATTCAAGGAGGGGACAGAAAATTAAAAAAAAAATAATTTAATAAACTAACTGAAGATAGTTCAGACTTCTTTGGTTTTTGTCTTCCTTTTATTCTTCTTATTCTTAGTAAATAATATCCTCTTCATCATGAACATCGATGCATATGAATAAACAAACTAATTAGCAGAAGTGTCTTTAATCTTTTTTTTTTCTGCCTGCTTCGTTTTTTCTTTCATAGGTTCTAATATTTTATTAGCATCATTGACAATGCGAGACCATTCACGCAATCATATCATCACTGATCTGAATCATGCATTTCCATTAGTTTTCAATTTCTCTTCTTCATTACCAAATTTTTTTCAGACAACTTCAACATTTGCAGCACATTCTTAGGAGATAACATCGGACAAAACACGGTTATACTATGGACAAAAGATCAGCACAGCATACACCACCATTGCATGAGTTGGTGCGACCCACGATAATCCAACCGGTGTGTCCCCTGCCAATGGAGACCATCACATTAGTTCTCAATTGACGAAACAGTTCACGTAGATTCGTCCCATTTAAAGTTTCTCGGTTTCAATTTTATTTCTCCAAACGTACTCTTCTCAAAAAAAAAAAAAAGGGGTTTGTTTTTTTCGCTCTCTAATATATTAATATATATATATATATATAGTATATATATATATATAAATATATATACTATATATATATACCTCCTATATATATATATATTATATAATATATATATATATACTATACTATAGTTATATTCATATTATATTTCTCAAAAGATACTATTTATACAATATATATATAATATATAATATATATATATATATATATATATTTATTAAATTTTTCAAAAGTGGTACTAAATAAAGGATGAACAACCACAACCCCTACCCTACTCTCCAAAGTGCAAGCAAGTAGGGTAGAGTGTATAAGTTTTGAAAGCATTCATATGTCCCCTATTTTAACCGAGTTTTTTCCTCTAGTAGGAGTAACGGCTTATTAGAAAATGTAGCTTATTTTTCTGAAAAATGTCTAAATTAACTAAAGTAAGGCTCTTATTAATTCCAACGCCTCAATCCGAATTAAAGAAACGTACTTTCGGAGTTTCATGAAACTCTCAAGAAATGTTTAAAATGGGTTGGAAGGAAAGAAAAGCGTTAAAAAAACTAAAAAAAAACCCGGAAAATGTGCCTGAAAAAAGTTATGAAGTCTTCAAATTTCATATTTACAACACGTAAAACTACTCTTACTGCCACATACTTCTTTATTTAAACTTTTTAATAGGTTCATCATGGTGTAGAGGCAATATTTAATTATATTACCATCACTCACAGTCGGGGGTACGGGGGGCGTGGATCACCCCTTAGGAAAATGCTCATTTGACATTCATTTGTATTCTGGGTTCTGATGGATTTTATTACTATGTTTTCTAATAAAAAACATTTATGGTAAAAATATTGTGAAAGTCGCATTTTAACGATGTATTTTTTTTTGCGTGATTTCAATTTTTTTTTTTTTTTTGGGTGGGTGGGTTTCTTGTGGTTTTCAATACGATTTTCCTTATTTGCAATATATTTCGGACATTTTCAGTAAATTTAATTGAAATCAGCGAGAGGCGCTAGGATTAATAAGGTCCAAAAATAATCAGTTTTTAATTTTTCTATTTCATTAGACTCGCAGCACAGCTACTTTTGTCGGCGAAGCTCCGCCCCTTTGTGTACAGATTTTTAGATGTTACCAAAAAAGAAAGAAGAAAAAAAATTGTAAAATTGAGGAGCAAAATTTTTTTTGTTCTTGTTATTTATTTTATATTCAATATCAGTTTATTTTACTTTGTATTTTAGTTTATTATATATATATATATATATATATATATAGTACTATATTATATATATATATATTTATATTATATATATATATATATATAATTATATATATATATATATATATATATTATATATTAATATATAATAATATATATATTATTATATATACTTATATAATATATTATATATATATTATAAAAAGTATATATATATATATATATTTACATAATATAATTATATATATATATACTTAAGTATATATTAATACTCAGTACTATAACGTAGTTATATATATATATATATATATATATAGTATTATATATTATATATATATATTACTATATATATATATATAATTAGATCTCATAATTTTACTGTTTTGCAAGCTTCTTCGTAAAATACTTTAATATATTATATATATATATATATTCTATTATATATAATTATATATTATATATATATATTATATATATATATATATATATATATATATAGTTATAGTGATATATATATATATATATATATATATAACTTATATTATTAATATATAATTACTATATATTATATTTAGTTATATATACTATTAATATATATATATATTATATAGTATTATCTTATATATATATATATATATAATATATATATGCATAATTTACTGTTTTGAAGCTTCTCTTAAAATAATTATTATATACTATATATATATATTAATATATTTATATATTATATTATAATTATATATATATATATATATACTATATATGTATATATAATAATTATATATATATATTATACTATATATATATATATATATATACTATATATATATATAATATATATGCCCGCCCACCACCGGGGCGCGGGGCGGAGGGCGGGGCCGCGCGCCGCGCGCGCGCCGCTTCACTGCCTCTCCCAAGGCCGACGCTCACCCTCTATTACCCTCTTCCCACCTACTACGCCACACACCCTTCTACCACTTCTCCCCCGTCCACCACTGCTAACGCACCAACCCCAATTTGACTGACTCTCACTGCTAGTAGGCCGTACTCATATACCTTCCTCGCATAGTCATGACGTACGATTACATATTCATTCTTCACACTCTTCTTTTGCCTCAAAATCTCCGGCCTGCCTGCCACCTCTTAAACCACTTTCGATCCACCGTCACATATTCGTCACGCCAACAGACTCAGTCGGAACTTCGATAGATCTACTGATTGCGTCAAATGCTCAATACCAGCATGTCCTCTACTATGTGTGCGTCTGCTGGCGCTTCTCGCGCAGCGCTGGTCAGAGTTGCTTCTTTATTCACGCTACGACCGCTCGTAGTCTGAGCTTCTACGCAACGCTGATGCTATTAGACTGATTCCGGTCGGTCGTGCAATGGATCCATTCGACAGACACAGGGACTTGAACCTCCAGATAATACGCGCTCTACGCAGCTCGTTCATTCACAGATGTGATAGCTCCACATATATGTAAAAGCCTACCTCCACCTCAACAAATGCTCTTCGGCATGTCAGCGGTATTACGATTACAGACATGCTCTGTCTACCTGTTTCTGGTGTATCGACTCATCATCGCTCTCATATTCAATCTCTCATCAATAGAAACCTCACAGCGCATTGTACTTATATCGCGTCTACGAGCCGGCCTACCCGTCGCCTCGCAGACCCTCCATCTCTTCGTCTGCAGCACAGCTCTACAATTCTAGCTTCAGGAATATCCATACCATCATGATAAAGCTATCATGCGACTCTCGTCAGATTGTACCGTTTACTTACCGAGTTTACAAGCTGTGATCGCTCACTCGCTATACCTAGCGCTACACCTCTCTGATCGGATATCGAGAACTGATCTCAAGCGTCGTATCGTGTCAGCTTCACGCGACCGCACGTCGCAGCTTCAGTCAACAGAGAACCCCTCTCACCGTCTGCCCTCCCCGGCCCTCGCACCCCGCCGCGCCGGATCGCGGACTGATCGCACCAAGCCAGTTCTCCTTCTTGAAATCGCGCAAAACTCGGGACAACTGCATGTTCGAAGTTAAGTACTATCATGTCGACAGATGATGAGTCGTCTCGATTCTATCACTCATGAATTTACGATCTAGCTAGTATTAAGCAACAGTGTGTCAATGGTTCACATACCGGTTAGAGAATACGCTAGTGCCTGACCTAGAGCTAATACTTGACTCAAGCTAGAGCATGTGCTCGGAGTACAGCATCGATCCTGTAGGCCATATGGTGTATCATATCTATGTATTTCAGTGCTGATCGATAGCGTACCTCTCGCGCGGTACATTACTCCAATCTCTGACTTGCTATTCCTCTAGATCCTCTCCAAGTCAACAGAGATTTCAACTGACTGTTATCACTCTCTATTCCGTCTGCGATACCGCAACTCGCTCCGTTCACTCCTTTAAGCCGACGCGAGTCGCGAAGCATTGACGATAGCACTGTTGCTGAATTACCTGAGGCCTTGTATGCGTCATAGTGGGTCTGCGATCCTTACGATAACTCCGCTACGATACAAGAGCGCATGTTTATTCTACATGCGTTCGGTCTCTACTATAAGATCACTGCAACCTCTTCTGAAACTAATCCATCATACTATCGTTCGCCATCATTCTATTTGTTATCTATCACTACCCGTATCTCGCCCCGCTCGAGCCGCGTTGTACCCTTTGTCTCCATAAACCGAGATGGACTCCCTCGCATCGTCTAGTGAATATTAGTGACGCTGTTATGTCTCTGAGTCTGGCCAGTCTGGCTGCAAACGTCCTGAATCTGCCTGCCTGCGTCGCGTAGATAACGTATATAAACCAGCATTTGATCAATACTGCCGCCACTTCGAGCGCAACGCGTTATAATTTCGATAACATGCAGTCTTACAGATTATGACTCGTTTGATCGGTCGCAGCTCTGTGTCCAGGCACCAGTCTTCTCCCGCCCTCTCCTCGTCTCATGATCTCGTCATCCACTCTGTTCTTCTACAGATCTTCCATAGTCCGTATACATTTATATTCCAGCGCATATGATCTCTCGACACATACGCGACAAGCGTTAAGAATCGATGTACTATGACCATCTCGTATAGACCCACTGGATTTGGCACGCATCTGTCGACGTGCTAGTCAGACTCCTACGTCCAGAGCCGCGTGTCCCTCTACGCAAGAGATCATGTCCGATATGTCTACCCTATTCCGCTGCTGTAAGCCGCAATCTCCGTTAGTTCCGCGTCTTCTGACTTCACTCTAGCCAGCCGCTCGTTTCGCCCACTGTCCAGCGTATGGCCAACGATCGCTATATTAGATCATGCCCTGCTGCGTCTCTGTCGTAGTCGTCGGAGTACTCGATTTAATGCTCGTCGAGGATAGATCGCGTACCGTAATGCATCATAGATCATCCTAGTACATGCATCTTCGTGTCTGGTTGCACAATAGCGAGTGTCTTCACTCGTCTGACACTTCTCGCGGTCTACCTTATCTGACTCGCGCGTCAGCCTAATACCTATATACTGCTATGTGTCGCATTCTGCGACCCGCTCACCAACGTCAGTATCTCTACTATTCGCCTCGACAAGCTCGACACGCTGACACACATTAACCACTCTCATCGCCTCGACGCCGCCCAGGGGAGGCGCGAGCTAATCAGCCCAGGTCAACCGACAAAAGGGCCCCGGGCGGGCATCCTCCAGACTAGTGCGCGGCCTATCTCATATCCTCTTAGATAGTCTCGTATATCATCTCTTGTGTCTAGTGCCGCGTATCTACCTTCCATGATATTTGACCCATGCGTCATCTTATCGTTCTGTGTATTCTCCGTGTCGATAGTCCGTTGTATAGTATAGAGTGCTCAGTCAGTTCCGACAGGCAGCCGCGCGCGATTAGCTTATGAGTCTATGTGATATCGGACTTCACACCATTGTCACTATCAGCCTAATATATGCAACTTCTCATACGATAGATAATCGCACGTTGCGACTTTCAAATGATCACAGTATGCCGCATCTATATTAGTGTCTCTAGCTCAAGAACGCGACGATCGCTTAGTTCTCTATCTAGATTTAGGTGCGTCTCTCATCGAAGCGCCGTACTATCTTATCTCTCGTCGTATCGTCATCTCATCCAATGTTCCTCCGGCTTTTGACTCTATTAACCGAGTCAATGCTCAGATATGTCGTGCTCATCAGGCTCCCACGGGGCCACACGCACCCCCGGCCTCCGCACACGAACGGCCCGCGGCTCGAAACCGCGCGGCCGAGCCGCCCCACCAAACGCCCACCGCACTCCGCCTCAATTTGCACGACTAGCTCTATCAGCGCTACCGCTGTTGTGATGACTGCTTCTTTCCTCTACTAATAGCCGTACGATATCATTCACTCTACACATCGCTACGAGTAGATCTATCCTCCCAGACGTGCCTGTCGTGTAGCTCGACTTATTCTGGTAGCATCATTGATCCGACGCTCCACCCTCTGCGTAGCGAGAACTATATTATCACTATACTTAGGTATTAGTAACTCTATGCGCGAGACTGAGTCAATGTATCAGCATTAGTCAGCCTATATATTGCATATTTCCATAACACTATAGTATGAGGCAGACTATATGAGCCGTCATCGCTGTACTCCCTATTCATAATCTAGCATGCGGCGCGTCGCTAGCACCGCTCGCTTTCCTGACGCTCGACTTTCCATACGCCCAATTTACCCTCTCATACGTCGCTTCCTATGCGCTATCTAATATGAGCACGTCTCTCAGATCTAGCTCTAGCAAGTTCTCCGTCTCTACGAACCTCCCGTGGGGAACGGGGAAAAGGCCTCCGCGATAAAGCGCGTCTAACGCTCGATGAGCGCCTCAGTACGAGCGACAAGCGAACGCCGCCCGGCCGGCTGGTTCCAGCACCTCTAGTAGGTTCTCTGACGTGCCCCGACTACTCCCGCCTAGCGCACAATGTAGTATTACTTCGTGTGCATATGATCTGAAACTCCTGCCCGCAGTACCGTTCCGGATCAGAGAAGAAATACGTGCCAGTCCACCCTTCCGAGTCTGCTAACAGGTGCATCTCGAGATGTCGGCGAGTGCTCACCTTGATACCGATGCTAGTACGATGGCTTCTAGCTCTGATCTTTCTATCTAGTCATTGACTTCTGAGCACGTATGCATTGCTGTCTGGCACCTGTCGGGCGACAGCGTCTTCTAGCTTGCTTCATGATTGGTATTAGTCCCTATGCTATCCTCGTCGCGCGTCAGCCCTCCTCCTAAGTGACTGAATCTCCTGAGCGCTTCGCTCGAGGCGCTCTATCGTCGTGCCGCTCAGCGCTAGCGTTTGACTCCTTTCCAATATGCCTTCACGAACTCGCTCCGAAATGATACACTCTTGTGCGCATCTTGTCCGCTGTTTTCGCATCATACTATAGATGCAGAGGTCAGCCTCAGACGCGCAAGGCTACTGCTAGTACGACTCGTCGATACATCTGATGTTCTCCCGCTGTTATAGGAATCAGAAGCCAGACGCGACAACACTCACCCCAGCGCAAGCCACGCCCCCGCCCCGTCCCACACGGACCACAGAAACGGCAAAGCGCCCCACAACCACCGCGAGCTGCAGCAGCACAAACACACACATACACATCTAGTCGCGAGCCTATCCCCACAGCCCCCCCCCCGCCAACCAGACGAGCCCATTAGCGGTGTCAGATTCCACTCTTACTGACATTCAGCAACAATCTCTCATACAGTTAAATGAACGCGAGCAATGACTACCTTACCGAGCTATAGTGTCTGATGAGAGATCTAGCTCTCGATCGCTATCGGTATCTGATTCTAATCTCACCGTGATCAAGCGACTTACGTGTTATAGCGTGAGCACCATGTGGTCTTATCGTAATCTCATACTCCGTAATATCGTGTAGATAACTGTCTCTGTCATAACTACGTCGGAACAGTTTATGTAGCTGTCCACTCTCGTCAGCTAAGTCGTAGATGGACGTGGGATAGTCTTATGCAGCCCCTCTCGGTGTCCCGCGTTGAGCACAATCTCACCTCTCTCTACGCGCTGCAGCTCAGTGTAACACTGACGCTGTAGCTATATCTACTACAAAATCGCAATCTAGCTTGAGTATCGTCTGCTACTATTCCACGCTCATCCTCACTGGACACACTCACGTGCTCGACGCTTCAATCTGTCGATATGCGATCCCCACTCGCGCAACTGCGTCGCCGATATCTGCTGCTGCGTGTCGTGTCAGTAGCGCGTTTACATTAATAATTTCCCTGATCGAGCTCGTCTCTGTCGTGCTACTACTGTGCCGCAAGGATGACAGTGATAGTCAGAATTTGTCTAGCTCGTAAACCTTCGGCAGAGGCAAAGCCTCGCCTGAGTCAACGCATTCCGTTCCTGCCAGCTCGACGCCCAGCAGAGCTATCTCATGTCGTCTATACCTAACAATCGCTCGTCTCAATGAAGCGGCGATCCTGAACGCACTCCCTTCACGTTACCGCATCCTGTCGATCTACGCATCATGATCCGATATCCATCAGTCTTGCCATAATCACTGAGATCAGCGCTGCATGCCAGACCTAGCTTCTCTTCCCTTATGGGGCTCTGACCACATCATCATAGACCAGCATCTTTTAATCGCAATGCGACCGAGCTCTATATGTATAGACTCTCCTCTCCGCGTCTTCACATGTCTCAGGATGTCTGTCTATGCTCACTCATACTTCTCTGCGCTCTTCGTTTCGCTCCCTACCACGTTATGAGCTGTTGGTCGTCGAGTCTCATCTTAATGTCATCGTACATTCTCGCCGTTCTTTCCTGCCGACTCGCAGTATCTGACGGCGAGTTTCTCTCGCACCTTGAGTCCCTTCATCAATGTTTCGTGACGATGGTAATCTTCTCTCCTCTATTGTGAGCGTTCTGATGAGTGTCGCCCGCTTGGGCACAACTGAGACAACTGCTACATACTTATATAGGCCCTCAATGAGTCTCCTCCTTGAATGATAAGCTTCGCCCTCCAGCCGCATGCTATTCTGTCGCTTCCGTCATGCGACACTGTCACCGCTATAACTTTCTGATCACAACG
This sequence comes from Trachelipus rathkii, assembly GCA_015478945.1. Taxonomy (NCBI): domain Eukaryota; kingdom Metazoa; phylum Arthropoda; class Malacostraca; order Isopoda; family Trachelipodidae; genus Trachelipus; species Trachelipus rathkii. Next base: position 38,087 of record JABUQX010028686.1, on the reverse strand, counting down.
CTTCACATCGACCGCGTTCGAGTTGCTGTCCATTTCAGCGCGCGTGTTCTTGAGGCCTGTATTGCGCAACTGCGAATGTAGTGCATCTGTTGAATTACTGGTTACGGTCCCGTGCCTTACTCTCCGCGTAACACTGTCACCCCTCCATCTGGACCAGCACCTGATCTTTCTCTGCATCACTGTCTCCGTCCACACCTCATGCTTCCACTCTCGATCCTTGATCTTAAGGAAGCGCGCCTCTACGTCTTCACGACCACGTAAGCAAATCTCCGCTCTAGTACCGCGAAACACGCGTTCACATCCTCATTCGCCAAGCAAGCCACGCAACAGCGACTGAGTCCTTATGAGATTCATATGGCTCTTCTCCATGCTATTCGCTGCTCACATTTTACGGTATTAGTGCAGTGTTGCTCGCTGTCATCGGTTGCTTAGCTAATCGATTCGCTCCACTAATTCTATGACGTTGCCCCCCTGGCACTCTCTGCAGCATGGCTTCAGCTTTGCAACTCGCATCCCACGTCTGATGTAGTCCTGCTCTGAAGCTATGATGCTCGCTATCCTCTCATCCATTCTTAGCTAATCGGATA